>SSNS01000158.1:340559-363636 GCA_006937985.1 Aphyosemion australe | reverse complement strand
CATTCTGCTGTGGTCTGTTGGGGTGTAGGCAGCTCTGACCGAGACAGGAAGAGACTGAACAAGCTAGCTACCAAAGCTAGCTCGGTTCTGGGCTGCCCACTGGATTCTGTTGATGAGACGTGTTAAAGGAGGATGCTGGGGAAGATGACCTCCATCTTAAGAAACCCCTCCCACCCACTGCACTCCACTGTGGAGATCATGGACAGCTCCTCCAGAGGTAGACTGAGACATCCCAGATGTAAAACTGAGCGCTATCGTAGATCTTTCATCCCCTCTGCTGTAAGAGTGTAGAACTCCTCAGTTTAAGCTGTACTGGTATCATCCTGGTACACAATAACACCAATGCAATATTCAGTATGTGTTCTATACTTGTGCAATACTGGATTCTCATTGTTGTCTGTGTCTCTTACAGTATGCTGCATAGTGTTGGTACCAAGTTTGTTTTTCATCTTTTATTTGTGGTCTTTTAGTGATCTAAGATTACAATACTAGATTACTGCCTATGTGTAAATACATGTACCCTTGTTTTCATTTCTCTTCTAATTACCTTTTGAGTGATGGTGCTGCTGTGGCAAGTGAATGTCCCCACTGTGGAATCAATAAAGTTTATTCTATTCTATTCTAAACACAAACTTAATCATTAAATAACCACATAACAGATATATGAATGAATAACTTCACGTCTGAACACGTGTGTGTGGTGTGAAGATGATTACTTTTGTATGCATGTGTGCTTCTGAGTTGTGCTTAGCAAAATAAGAGTGCAATCAGTGCTCTAAGAGACTTAAATCCATGTGGCTGAACTACAACTACACTACAGCTACAGGTTCAGAGTGCCTGATGATGGCAGAACACACAAAAATGTACTTTACATTTCACCCCCACCCCCTTCACATCCTCAGAGGGCAGGTCCAATCACATGTTCACCACAAAGTTTCATGAGTGCACAAGAAATGACATTGATGTGATACTGAGGAGACACAGGAGATAAAAATGTAAAATGGGATCTTGTGCAAAAATGCTTTCTATGTACATGTAGACACTATGTGGTGCACACAAGTAGCTAGAAACACTCTGGTGCACACAAGATCCTATATAGTGAACACCATTTACGATCTGGCGCACACAGAGACACTATCTATTGCAAATAGACACTATCTGGTGCACATAGACAATATCTGGTGCACGTAGACACTATCTATTGCAAATAGACACTATCTGGTGCACATAGACACTATTTGGTGCACGTTGACACTATCACTCTGATGGAGATTGTGAAAACTTCCTGTCTTTCTTTGTGGACAAAGTCAAAAAGTTTAGATCTGGCATCTCTCCTTCAGCCTCATCTCTGTTTTGTTGGATGTTTACAACCGAGCATCCCTGAAGAGACTGGAGGTGACGTAGAGTTGAGCAAACACAAGGAAAGATGATAGCCGTGAACTCAGAGGGTCACTTTGTTTGACGCCACAACCCCTCACACAACACACTACCGAATCGGGACCTTCCTTGGACATCCTACATTTCCAAATTATGCGTTCCTCCCGGTCCCGCTTCGGTCGCCCTAGCCTCTCACGGACACCACATTGAAAAGGCGTTTTAAAAGTGACATTTCTGTTGGTCTCTGAAAACATATTATTATACACTGGACTGAAAGTAATACATCTGAAAAGTTATAATATTGCGTGAATAAAATAAAGTTGGGAACTTTCAGATTTTCTTAAGCTTTTCTGATTCAAAGTGGAACGAAACCGTGACCCAAAAACCAAGGTACGGACCGGACCATTGGGAAAGTGGACCGTTGCATCCCTAGTAAATAGACACTATCTGGTGCATAGAAACACTATCTGGTGCACAGAAGACATTATCTTGAACACACCAAAAAGTACTACAAGTTACTATCTGGTGTGCCTAGGAAACCCATTGATCAATACATTTTTAACTCCTGTGTCCCCCTTGAAACTTTGTATCACACAAAGCAGAGAAAAAAAACAACATATTTGTCATGTTTAGTGATGTTTACTGATACACAACAGCTTTTGGCTCTGAGTTCCATTTGCAGGTGATGAATGGTTTCCACAAGTCCAGTTTGAATCCCAATGGTAGGGTTTTCATGTTACTCAGCAACTCTGTCTTCAGTCAAGTAGAAATGTGTGTGTGTGTGTGTGTGTGTGTGTGTGTGTGTGTGTGTGTGTGTGTGTGTGCGTGCATGCGTGCGTTCGTGTCTGTGTGAAACGGGTCATGTCCAGTGAAACATTAAATCACTCAGACTTTTCCTCAGGACCCAAAGCAGTTTGATTTATATGAGAACCTGGGATTTGTCAACATTTAAGATGTTTGGGTAACACTTTACAATAATGGTCCCTTTATTAACATTACTTATTGCATTATTAAGCATTAATAAACAACGTCATGTCAATGTTTGCGATATTGTTAACTATTAAGTGTCCTTAAGGTTAGAACAAAGGGTCAGGGGGAATCTGCTTAGTAATGCATTCATTTATATTAACCGTAAAGCCATACTATGCAACTTTTTCATATTTTTAAATAATTTTCTTGAGCCAGTATGTGCTGTGCTCTGTGGCCAGAAACCGCACTTGCAACTTCAGAGTGGCGGTCCGGTCCCTGTTGGACTTAGTAAAGTGAAGCTGACGTGCCTGGTGCTGCAGTCTGCTTCCAGCATGTTTCCTGCATGTTTTAGATCGTGAACACAGCTGATTTGTTTGATTTAGTGATGAACCGCTCCTGTAGACACTAATGAAGGCTGAGGAGACGTTTCAGCTGTTAGATTTAAGGTGTTAAAATGACAAACGCACAGCGAGGAGATAAGTTTACCTTTTGGTTTCACTAACGGACACTAGGGGGTGCTAAAAACAAGCCAAAACTGCCAAGTGTGCCTTTAATATTAAGCAGTTGCTAATACTTTATTTAATAGTTTATTAATGCTTAATAATGCACCAAGTAACAAGTGTTATTGATGTTTGTACTGATGTGGTAACCCCACACACATCCACCTTGTTTTCTTCAGACACCGAGCATTAGGTGAACTTTGCACATCCTGTTCAAGATTCTCACAACATAAATTAAAATTAAAACCTGACCTTTAAACTTGTCCAAGTTGCTGTTATTAAGTCCATTTGTTTTCTTTCCTTTTTTTGTTATTTTTACATTTTGTTTAGAGCAGACACAAAGGAAGGTTGTAGTCTGGTTTGGCTCTGCCGCTCTGCTCAGCCTATCGGCATGCCTCCTCTTTCATCTCCTTGTTCTTTCTCACTTCCTCTGCGTGTTTATCCTGCCAGACAAACACAAACACAACCACAGGGATGCTCATGAATGTCTCTACATTAATGAGGAATGCATTCCTGAAGGTCTGAAGAGCACCTGAGGAACTATAACACGCTTTTCATCTGACATGCATGATTACTCGTCAAGGAGAACAAAGCTGAAATTATAATTCCATTATTAAAAACCTGAACATTTAGAGCCAATGGCTGTGATTTGGGGGCTGATTTAGAATAAGCAAAGCTTTAAATGTTTGTGATTCTGTGGAGCTGTTATTGGTCAGTTGAAGTCCCTCAGAGTATTTTTATTTGGAATATTCAGACAGAGGTTATGTCAGGAGAGAAGGCCTAGAGCGTGTTTAATAAAACAGACCAGAGATATACTAAACAGGATTATGTCCGATCTAAATATTGTTTGTTAACTAAATGTAGCTGCTAATCCAGATGAGTTGAGGGATTTAAAAGTAAACTGTGGCTTTGGGTGATCCTAGCAGGAAACTATTCATTCAAATCAAAATACCAAAACAAAACCTTATGAAATGATAAAAAAACACATCCGCTGCTGCTCTGGTTATTACTTCTGTGACTCTCTCAGTAAACACACAAAGCATTTGATGCTGATTTCATTTTGTCAGCGGGGACATTTCTGTTGGCAGAACAAAGCCAGAGGACTCACATATTAATCCTTTGATAAACTTTCTGACTTCTAAGAGAATTTCTTTTCAACGTGTACCTTCTCCTGCAGCCTCTCCAGCATGGCGGCCAGAAGGGCCTCCCTGTTCTCCTTGATGACCTCCATCTTCTGCTCCAGCTTCTCCTTGGCGTTCTTGATGAAGTTGTTATTTTCCTCAAAAGCCTTCTGGATCACCTCTCGCTCATGTTCCCTCTTCTCTGCCAAGTGCTTCAGCAGCTCAGCCTCCTGGCACTAGGGGGCAATAAATTACTTTAAAGGTGGTATCAAGACCCTTTAGGACTAGCATAGCAGTAAATAACACTGGGTGGCAGGGTCGGTATGCTGGGGGGTGGGTGTGAGACCCCTATATAAAAACAACAGTTACACATCAAGGAAAGTTGTGAAATTAAAATACCGTCTATAGTTTTGCAGGTTATCTCAGTAGGGCATGAAGCTAATTATGCAGGTAACACAATCGCTTGTTAGCATCATATTAGCCAGCAAGCCACCACACTACCAAACGGCCAGTTTAACAACTTAAATCGCGACGGACAGATTTTAAATGTGATGTCTTCTGTAATATTTAATGGAGAATTTTCATTATGTGGAAGTAAAATAAAAGTCATTGTGGGGGTTACCCCAGCACATAATCCCCACAGAATAGTTGACTGGTTCTCACTACAGGAAGTTATTTGTTACAATTTCTCTGATTGGTGGAATGCATCAACTTCTGTCTGCATACATTTATGCTCTGTTTGTTGTCCGCTTAATGGCGTTACATTTCTTGGAAGTAGTCGTGTCCAAACTAAATAAAACAAAGAAAAATTATATTTCTACACAAGAAAGGTAACAAGAAGTTGACACGAATTGTTTTTGAAAGGTTTTAACGTGTTGGAGGTAAAGAAATGAGACTTGATTGCGATGCTGTCACTAAACTGCAGATTGGTAGCTATGCCTTTTACTTCCAGCTCGCTATTGTTCTCTTCACAAATCGTTTCCGTGGCTTTTATGTTGCTGCGTTTGGCTCTGACACATGGCTCTGTAGAATAGTGTCTTACTAGCAAACTATGCAGATATGATCATGCTTTTAATCCATGCTAATAAGAACATAGCTTGTTAGCATAGAAAATGCAACACTTATTTATTCATGTGTAATTGGTGGTACTCGATTAAAAAAAATGAATCTAATTAATTAGAGGCTTTGTAATTAATTAATCTTAATTAATCGCATTTTAATCGCTCAAGAAAATTTGCCTGGAAAGCAGTTTTCTTTTTTATTAAAAATAAGAAGACAGAGAATCAAACGATAGACATGGACATTATTATTGTAAACTCAAGCTCTTTTAATTTCTAAAAAAATGCTTTTAAATTGTATTTCAGTTCAAAACAGGGGACTATATACATATATATATATATATATATATATATATATATATATATATATATATTATCACTGGCAAAAATAGGACAGACCTAAAAGTACAATACTATTTTAAGTACATTTTGATAAAGGTATTGTCTTTAAATCAATAATAATAATAATAATAATAATAATAATAGTAATAATAATAATAATGGGTGGATAGAAAGTTTGTACAATTTGATTAGATTTAGCATCATTAGAGACAGAAATAAAGGCAAAAACACACATGAAGAGGAATATCCGATCACTCATTTGATTGTAGCTTTATTTGTGTTTGGAGCACATAAAAAAGTTTGAATAGTCTTGTAGCCAAGGGTCTGAGGTTTTTATAGAGGTGCAGCTTGACAATATTTACTGATATTTAGGGAATGTATTTTGCTGCTAAACTTCATCGTTCAAATTGGGGGACCTTCGGGCTTAAAGAGTTAAATGCGTTAATTTTTTAAACGCATTATTTTTTTCAAATGAATTAATCACAATTAACGCATTCAATTTCCACCCCTAGTAATTCTATATAGTAAGAAACCATGTTCCTCCTTTCTTCTCCCACACCTGCATCCTTCATCTCTCTGTCACTTTCTTTTGATTCCCTCTAGCCCCGCCCCCACCTTTCATCTGTTTTTCCTCTGATAAAACTTTATCTGATTGAGCTACAGGAAGCTGGGGGTAAGGTGATAGATCAGTATAAGGGCGGATACGATGCTACACCCCTCCCCCATCCTCACCTTGCGTCTCTCCTCTGCTGCTTCCAGCTTCTTTTGGATCTCCTCCAGGGATGGATCTCGGCGCTGTGGCATGGAGGTGTTTAGGTCTGGCGCTCCATCAAACGATGGGGGCTTAAGGATGACCTCGAAGGCCTGACCCGATGTCCGCTTGTTGATCTCAATAACCTCCACGTCCTTCATGACACACCAGCCCAGGTCTACTGCATCTGTGGTGTTCGGTAACAGTTGTGTCACAACATTGTGTTTTATTCAGCCTAAGTGGATTCTGGCTGACAAGACTGCACTTTATTATAAAATTTTAAGCTAAATAAAGTCCCAGAATTCCAGTGCAGTCCATCTTAAACTGAAACCATTAATTAAGAATTATATTTATATATTATTGTGATACATGATGAAATGTTGCTGGTATCTTTAAGAAGACATATTACCTAAAAATATACAAATCTCCACTGTGCATATCATATCAAATAAAATCAAACTTTATTTATGAAGTGCTTTTTATACAATAAAAGCAACACAAAGCGCTGTACAATTAAAAACAACCACACAATAGTCAATTTCCCACCCCTCCCCCCTTATTTCTAGCCTGGCCTTAAAAACATGAACACTCTCTGCGGCCCTGAGGTCCTCTGGCAGAACGTTCCAGAGGTGAGGGCCATAAAACTGGAAGGACGCCTCACCTTGTGTATGTGTCCTGACTTTTGGTATGACAAGGAGACGGCTGCCAGAGGAGCGCAGGGACCGTGAAGGCTCGTACTTTATAAGTAGTTCTGATAGATAAGAAGGCCCAAGACCATTAAGACATTTAAAAACCATTAAAAGAACCTTAAAATCGATCCTGAAACGTACGGGGAGCCAATGCAGCTTGTTTAAGACAGGTGTAATGTGCTCCTGCCTCCTGGTCTTCGTCAGGACACGTGCTGCTGAATTTTGGAGAAGTTGTAAACCTGAGGTACTCTTTTTGGGAAGACCAGAAAGCAGGGCATTACAATAATCAATTCTACTAGTAATAAAAGCATGCATCAGCGTCTCCGTATTAGCCCGAGAGAGTAGGGGGCGGACTCTGGCAATGTTTTTCAGGTGATAAAAACCTATTTTTGTAGTATTCTTAATGTGGGGGATAAAAGTTAGCTCAGAGTCAAAAATCACGCCCAGACTCTTCACTTGAGAAGACGGATTTAAAATTAGTGTCTGTAGCTTTGGTAAACGTTTCTCTCTCTGGGCCTCAGGACCGATGACTAAAACTTCAGTTTTGTCCCGGTTGAGCTGGAGAAAGTTTTCTGCCATCCAGGATTCGATGTCCGAAATGCAATTAACAAGGGCATCCAATGGCCGTGCGTCATCGGTAGACACAGAGATGTACAACTGTGTGTCATCTGCCTAACTGTGAAACTTAACTCAGCATTGATGGGTTGGATTGGGGGGTTAAACCACCAAATAGTTCCCGAGCACAGCCATAGCTGCAGCTCACTGTTCCCCACCATGGGTCAAATGCGGAGATGTAATTTCACCAGTGTGTGATGAATACTTGGGACTTTAACTTGAATGACTTTCTCCTGTGGTTGCTCACAGTCAGAGGTGGGACAAAGTCTCCATTCATGTCCCCAAGGACATCCTAGTTCTGAGTTATGTGAGGACGTGCAAACCTGGAGTCAAGTTCAAGTGAAATACTCTAAATCCTGACTTCTAAATGAGTCAGTTGACCAAAACTGTAATCAAACTACAGAGTAATTTATAAATAAAGTGATTCCTGGAACCTTATTAAACTGGGACTCCAGTTAAATCAGGGCTGAATATTTAATTCATCCAGTTCTCTAATTTAAGAGCAGCTTCATCCATTAGAGCCGTAACAAACAAACCAGTTCAATCTGATCGTACAGCAAACTAAAAATTCCCATTCAAGTCCCGGTCAACACATCAAAAGAGGTCATTTAAAAAACTAAAAGGCAGGAGGGGATATGGCATCACCTGGTGGAAGGTTCATGAAGATCAGGAAACACACACACACACACACACACACACACACACACACACACACACACACACACACACACACACACACACACACACAGCATTATTTCTTTACCTTCTGCTTTGTACGTGGTTTTCTCACTGATGTGTGGCTTCAGGCAGGCGCAGAACAGAGACACCAGGGGGAGCTCTTTGACCTTCTCTGTGTAAGACAACCAAACACATCATGGACAAGCAGGATGTGATCAATCTTTTTCCTCCTCATTATAGCAACATTCTTTAATATGTGACAGGGTGTGATCTCTGGCGTGTACTGCAAGGTGAGCGTGTTTCTGCTGCAGCAGGATTTACCTGCCAGAGTCATCTTCTCGCTGCGTCTGTAACTCTCCAGAGATGCTGAAGATCCTTCTCACTCTGTCAGACACACAGAAACACAGAGCAAGGCTTCAGCAACTTTAAAGGTCACACCAAGAGTGTGAGAAGCAGAGCCCGAGGACAGGACGCTGCAGTCGTAGCAATTGAAGCTTTGCAAATAGCTCCATGCTCCAGTGCAGCTTTATCAGCAGTTTATGTTTCATGCTGATTTTACCAAGTAGAATAAAAAATCAGAACCACAAAAAAAGCATTTCTGGTATGTAATTAGTGCACATTTTGGGTAATATTCCTAGAAATTTCACAAGCATAAAAATCTTGCAGAGCAGTAGTTGTTTTTGTGATGCTGCCCAGTGGCACAACCTGTTAGCCAGGTTAGCAGGTTAGCTTTGTTTCCTTTCAAAACAGCATTTTGTATTTACTCAGATTATCTGTGTCTGATTTTTGAATTTGTTCCCTGAGCTGAAAGATTTGAGAGCAACCTATGCCCTGAGGAGGTGAGCAGAGATATAGGAGGGTTTCTAGAACTTTTAAAAGAGGGGGAGGACTTTGAAGGAAATCGGAATTTGTTTGGAAGTCTGTGAGACAGTTAGGGTTGGCCTTGGGAAAGATAAAAAATGTGATGCTACAGATTTCTATACTAATTTTGAAAAGTCAGCAATATAATAAGTTGAGTTTTGTGTGTAAAAAGCACATACAGAATGTTCAAAAAAGCTAGAGGGGCCTCATTTATAAAGCTTGCTTAGGCACAAAATGGGATATGAAAACTGTGTAAAGTTCCTTTACAAGCACATTTTGTGATTTATGTGTGAAAATTTGGCAACTTTAAAGGTGTGGTTCACTTGTTTAATCAATACATCTGCAGTGGTCTCTAGTAGGAATGAATGCCTTATACGTTGGAAATCCACTAGGAAAAAAGCTCCAGTGCACCATTTTCAGGAACTAGAAGTGAGCCACATCACAGCTGAGCTTCAGATGACGGGATTTGGAGATTTCCTGATATTTGGACATCTCTCCTCTGATTGGATAGCAGTGACGTGACTCTACCACTGACTCTGTTTGCTCTGCAACGTTGATGTTTTATCTCCACAAATAACTCAAGCCTGAAGGAGTTACAGTATGCAGTGGAGGGATATATTCAAAATATAACAATATGCAACAAAGGAGACACGACTACTATTGAGGCTAATGCTTACCGGTCACAAGCTAAATCTGAGAAACCCCATGACCTTTACCTCAAATGCAACCAGCACAGCCTTGTTTTAGACCAGTCATGCTCTTGCACTGCTGGGTAAGTCACCTTTCATATGTGGAGCTCAGAGACCCAACACACAGCAGCTAATGTAGCTAGCGTTAGCTAACATGTTAACTAATGTCTAAAGCTAAAGGGCTCATTAAACTTAACTTAGAGAGTAGGTTAACATTCTGGCAATGACTCCATGGTAATCATAACGTTGGCCCAATTTGTTTTCTTGCCTCTAGATTGTAGATAGACAACACTGTAGCTAGCCCTTACCTATGAGCAGACGTATTTATGCTTCGTGATGTTAGAAACATTTAACTGGGAGTGGGGCCGTCCGCACTGTTTAATCCATATCAGGCACCGTTCACATTGTGTTTTCGGCTTTGGGAATGGATGGAACACAACTCCTCCAGACAATCTCTCTGGGTATAACTGTCCGACTTACAGACGCCATGGGCGCACCGCTTCACCATCTTGTTTGAAGTTGTCAGACAGTAACAGTTGCTATGATGTGTGACTGGACAATGGCCGTTTTGGGGTTGGGGGTGGGCGAAAGGCTAATTTTTACAAATAAAAATTTGCTAACCTCACAACCTCAGCAAAGACAAAATTGTGGGGACCCCCTTGGTACGGCTCGTTTGACACGACGTTGGCATCAACTTTGGACTATTTTGACTTGGGCTTTTCTTTGAACCAAGAGCAGTTAGAGGTACTTAAGTTTATTTATTTGTAAAAATGATCACAAATTTTGTATTTTTTTAAAAATGTTTTGAATGTTAAATGTTTTTTAAATGGCATTCTATACTCTTTAGAAGTATTTGTTCATTTATGACAATGAAGCCCGATCCACAGCCGTGGATCGGGCTGCGAGGGTTCCAATGAAGCGTGCCTAGACCAAACATTCTCATCAGCGGGGGATTTTAATCACGCTTCACGCTCCTCCATTCTTCTCACGTTTACACAGTATGTTAAGTGTCACACCAGAGACAGTAGGACAATTTATCTGCTATATGTTAATGTAAAAGACTCATACACCTCCTCCCCCCTCCTTCCGCTTGGCCGCTCAGACCACAATCTCATCTACCTGAAGCCCAAATGACCCAGGGTGATTTGGGATCCTAACATACCCGATCGCTGACGGAGGGAGGACGACACGCCGAAGCCCGTGCATGGCCGGAGTCCATAGGACCTGAAGGAAAGTCCTGGGAGATGAGTGTGTGTGTCACTCACTCCAGCGTTGGCTGGCTCAAGAGCCATTTTGTGTGCGACCGACACATTACTGGTGTGGCTGTCACAAAGCCTGACAACTGCTGTGCTTCTTTCAACCACATTATAGTGACAAAGTAACTCGCCACTTTACATGCACAGTAACGGTAACAGTGTTACAACGATGGGAAAAGTAATGAAATAAATTACTCCGTTACCTAAAAAAATAACGTTATTAACGCCGTTATACTTAAACGCCGTTACTCCAAACACTGCTCCTCACTCCTTGTACAGCTTGTTGTTAACGTAGAGCTTGTCCACAGTGATGACAGCGTGGCTTCCACCTTGGATGAACTTTTTAGCGGGAAGAGGACTTGGCGGTGCTCCAGAATTTCCTTAGGAAACTGGTCGTTCACACTGAAGTCTTTCCCTTTAAGTTGTCTCCCGTGGCTCTTAGGAAGATCCTTCTGCTTAAAGTGTTCAAATTTAGCCATGATGGGTCTTCTGCTGTCCGCTCTTCTGGCTCCAAGGTGATGAACCCAGTGAAAGGTGATGTTTTTAACCGTTTCTTCAGGTATCTTCATGTGGGTCTGGAGAAAGTCTGTTCGCAGTCCTCCGTTTGTCCTCCCGTCTTCTCCGGCAGGCCTGCGAACACCAGATTGTCTCTCATGCTGATAATCTCCTTCCGGGTCTTCAGAGTGCAGTGTCCTTCCCTCTGTCAGAGATGACATGGACTCCTTCAGGGAAGTGTTCTCCATAGCAAGCCGCTCCACCTGCTCCTGGCTGAATTCCAGAGACTGACACAGATTCTGGAAATCTTTGTGCAGAATTTCTAGCAGGTGGAGACGTCCCTCAAATTCCAAATGCCTTTTATCTATGGAATCCAGTATTTCAATAATATATCTACTGGGAGATGAGGTCGCCACAGGGGAGTCCCGAGGTTGGCTTCTCTTGGTCACAGGTGTGTCAGTAGCTACGTTTACATGGGCACAAGTAATCGGATTGAACGCCCTATCGGATCAAAAATTCGTCATGTAAACATGTCAATCGGAATATTCTGATCCGATTCGGCCTGATCCGAATGAAATTTCATTCCGATTGAGAGAAGTGGTTTTGTCCGATCGTCAATCCGATTGGCGTCCATGTACACACCCATTTGGGTCGTTGGGGTAAAATAATGCCCACATGTGTGCAACTTCAGCGCGACCTCTTTTCTCTTGGAAAAATTTTTGTAGGCCCCCACCAGGTTCGGAGGCCCTACGCACTCTGCGTACCTTGCGTATGTACAGCGGCGGCCCTGTTGTCAGTAAAT
Source organism: Aphyosemion australe (assembly GCA_006937985.1). Taxonomy (NCBI): domain Eukaryota; kingdom Metazoa; phylum Chordata; class Actinopteri; order Cyprinodontiformes; family Nothobranchiidae; genus Aphyosemion; species Aphyosemion australe. Next base: position 351,433 of record SSNS01000158.1, on the reverse strand, counting down.
AAATATGGTGAAAATGCATCTTAATTGTTTGCGGATGTTTGTTGACGAGCTGCCATCTGCTTCAAACGTTTGAGCGTTTTTACTGTTTTTTGAAGAGTCACAGAACATTGTGCTCTATGATCATGTAAACGCCAAAACTACCAAAAGAAAGAGTAGACTCACTTCTTATATCAGGAAGAATCACCGTATTTCTAGCGTTATCCGTTCTTTCACAATCTGGTTCTCAAGCCTGAGCTGCAGAAGCATTTCCGGTTGGCGCATCGTTTTTTTCACAGCAGCGTCCCAAAACAAACTCCTAATTCATTGATTTTCTGCTTCCTGATCACGTGATGTGTGACATACACGGATGATGATCCGGTTTAGACACGTGATGTTTGTTCTCAAGGTGCGGGAGCTTGTTCCGACGCCCGCCCCATAAAAAATGCAAATGACGACTATAGTCGTCAATGGCAGTGAATGAGTTAATACATGTGCAGTAGTCTCTAGTAGGAATGAATGCCTTGTAAATCGTACTCTGGGGGCAAGAAAAAGCTCAGAAGTGCCTGTTTCAGCACGGAGAATTCCGAACTGATGTTTCATCTCCACAAATAACACAAGCCTGGAGGACTTCTGTTGTGTGGTGGAGTTGCTAATGCTAACGGTTAGCTTCTACTAGTCGAGACATTCTCTGCTGTTTCCTGGACGCTAAACCAACAACAGCCTTCCACGTTGTGAGTCCAGATGGGTGAGTCCATGAATGTTAGTGACAGTGTGACGTAGATCTGTCAGGATTTTCTAATCCTAGAGTTTCACCTAGAGTCTATTTTCTATCAGAAGCTAATGCAGGAGATAGGTGGAGGAGACTATTTTCACGTTCAGCCTGCATGAAACACTCAGAGTGACTGGTCATTTTCAAAAATAATAAGTAAAATGGTTTCTCAGTGAAGGACCTCTTTAAGTAAATTAGACTGATAAAATATGCTTCTAAAACAGAAATTGTATCACTCAAAAACAGCTATTTTTTAGCCAATAGCATCATCATGAGTTCAGAGTGTACGTCTAACCCCGATACACATCTCCTAAACTGGATGGACAGCTACAGGCAGCATGTTGGGATTAATATCTTAGACTAAAGTGTCTCTTTGATGTCTTAAACTGACTGCAAATGGTGTGTACTAACAGACGTTATTAGTTTCGTGTTTGCTAAGGCTGACAGAGAACCCCCCCCCCCCCCACACACACACACACACCCACACAAAGCTGCATTTCATTTAGTGAAACCACCCAGGTTGCAGATCAATGATCTGCTTCCTGCTGGAGAACGATCTTAGGTCACACACAAAGAGAAAACAAGAAAACACACAATGAGTGATTTCACCTTGATAGAAAAATTGTCCATATATATAAAATATATATTATTCATAACTGTTGTTTCTTAATATTTTAGGTTTCTTTATGCTGTCTGCTAAAATAGGAGTTTATCTTTTGTGCAATGAAATGTTGTAAAAGAGTTCATTAACTCAGAACTGTTTGCAAAATCTAATCCAGGAGATTTAACGTCCAAGAAAAAAGAAAAGAAACAGGAAGATCAAAACCACAGGAAGTCAGCTGAAAGTTTTGCTTTTCAGCTATGCCCTCCACAAACCTGGGCTTTGTGACAAATACTGAACATCACTGGATTATTGTCTAATGTGGTAAATCATGAGTATGTGATGCATATTAGAAATACTGGGTTGATGAATAAAAAAGCTTTTATAAAGAATAGGCCTAATTCAATGAAGCTAGCTCCATATCTGCGTAACTGTGTGCTTAATCAGCCATGTCATTATAAACTGTTGTAAAGGTCTTATGATTGTACATTACATTACATTATAGGCCTTATAACATCCAATAAATACTAAAGAAAGAATAAATAACTTTGTTCTTGGTCTATTTGGTGACAGATTTGTGTTTGCACTCTGGGTTAATTCTTCAAGCATCTCACCGAAGTTTCTGAGTTATATAACCAGTTTTACGAGAATGGGTGGTGTGTGTTGCAGAAATGTCAACATAATGCTGTAAGTGTGAAATATTCACTATCACTACAAAAAATCAGTGAGAGGTTGCTCCCATCAGCTCACACGTCTATTGCCTCTCCTCTGTCTTCACGCTGATGGAGGATCAGAGGTTTAACCCAGTCCTCTCCCATCCTCCCATCCCCACCATGAGCCTCCTCGCCCCGTCACACCCAACCAACCCACTCCCTATCGCATACTCCCAGGTGTCACCTGCATCCTCCCTGAAACTCAGCACCCAAAGTGAACTGAGCTGGATCCAGATGGGTGCAGCTGCGACTCAGGTAAGGCATGCAGACTTACCCCCCCTTCTGTCCCTGTTGTCTCTGCTGCTGTAGGTGGATGGCTCGCTGTAGTTACTTCTGTCTGGCTGCGTGGATGCAGGCGCCGGGCAACAGCATCAGCAACAACATCAATGCTGCCTCAATGACATCACCTAGGAGATGCTTTATTGGTCTGTGACACTGCCAGCATCCAGGCCTGTCAGCCAATAGGAGCAGAGCGGAAGGATGGGGGGGAGGGGGGCTGTCAGCTCTTTGTGTTTTACTGCAGGGTGGGCGGTGGAGTCTGTTTTATTACATGCTGCAGGAGGGCGGGATATGTGTGTGTGTGTGTGTGTGTGTGTGTGTGTGTCTCAGCAGGGGAACCAGCTTGAAGGCACCAGTAGATTTTAAATTATTTATATGTTTGGTGTAGAAACATGAACAGGAAGAACTCAAGGAAGACACAGATGAAACAAAATACTGTACATCAACAGATATCAAATGAATATTCTGCACGTCTGTTCTCAGATATGCCATCTAAAGGAACATTCTGAACATTCTCAGTGTATTTCTGGTTAGGGTCAGAGTTCAGACAGGTCCCACTGAGAGCTAATGTAAGGAAGCGCGAAGCTAACACCAGCATACCAGTTACAACGATGTTGTTGGGATGTGATTAAAGCCTGGACCACCATTAAAGCTGTTATAGAAAATTTGGAAAACAAATTAGCTTAAAACATTTTTTCATGTCTATTAACCTTCTAACATTGTATACCTATAAATATAATGTGGAGATAAAAAACATGAATAAAATGGTTCACTCGCATTTGTTTAAAAACCTCCGCCAATAACACGTTTTGGACCAAAACAACTACTGGACCATCTGGTTGTTGTTCTGGCCAAACCGCCGCACTTCCCTGGGTCCTCCACTCATTCCACACTCACGTATTTAGCAACAGAACACCACTGGTGTGAGAGGTTCTCCGCTCAATAACATCAGCCGGCTGCTACCACTTCACCTTTAGGACAAACTACCAGAGTCCCAAAAAGAAAAACACCATTTGAAGTCATGGACAACAAAAGACGTTTGGACCTAGAAAACGGAGACTGGTGTTTAGCGTGTTCTCGTTTCGTCCAGCATCGCGGGGTTCCGGTTCCAGCAGAAGCGTCTCAGGGAAAGTAAGCGAGGGGAGGGGTGAATGGTCTGTGACCGTGTTTGTGTAGCTTGTTCTGTAGATTTGCCCTAGCAGCTTTAAAACTTGGATCACCGTTTTAAAGCCCTTAAAGGTTAAAAGGAAGCTGACTGGATATTTTTAATGAAGATGAATGAAGGTATTGATCCTCTATCATTAACCAACCTCTGAAAACACACAAATGGCTACAGTTTAGTGTTTTCTATAGATACTGAGTTTATATGTTGAGACGTTGTAGCAGAGAGTGGTCAGCTTTTGGTTACCTCACAACAAGGAGGTTGCAGGTTTGAATCCTGGCAGTGGTCTTAGTTGCGTGATGTTAACATGTTCTCTAAATGCATGTGTGGGTTTTCTCTGGTTTCCTCCCACAGAGCAAAAGCATGCCTGTCAGGTGTACTAGGTGTGTGTGAGTGTGTGTGCTGTGATGGTCCATGGTGTCCCCCACATCTCACCTGGTGACTGGTGGAGTTAGACACCTTCTCCCCATGACCCTAGTGAGGATGAACCGATATAGAAAATGAATGAGCGCATTAGGTTATTTAAGGATTTGTCCAGAACAGTTGAACTCCATGAAATCTGAGCAAAAACTCGTCTGTATATAAAACTATGGGACTAGAGCTCATGTGGATTCTTCTGAGGAATGCTACAGCTTTGTCTTCCTGTCCTATTGTTGTATTGTTTCCTGTGACCAGGACCTTTTTGATGATAATGCATTCAGCTCACGCAGCGGCTACATGATGTCACCGTGCAGCTCGGCAGCAGGGAGATGAAAGGTGGAGGAGAGACTTGGATATGCAGGAGGTGACATCAGGGTGTGTCCTGCCACTGCTGCGCCCCCCACGCCAGTAAATGCACCAGCGACATTAGACATCCTGGAAATGAGGTCACTGGATGGAGAGAGGGAAGGGAGAGGCAGAGAAGATCAGGGAGTGGTGGAGCACTCCACAAAGATATCTAACAGATAAGATGAGATAAGAGGGCAGACCCATGGGGAAAACCGAGGATGAGAAGAGAGGAAGGAAAAAAGGAAGGAGAAAGAATAAAAGCACAAAAACAAATTTGATAAAGTGATTCTGACCTGATCAAAGGAAAGCTGCTCTGCTTTTTGGCATCCTACTAATTTAAAACAAAAGATAAAAAGTTGAGATTTTCTGACTCCGGACCAAACTCCGTGTGCCCACACCTTTGCAGCGCTGCAGGCCCGTGAGCCCTTGTGGCTAAAAAATTGAAAACAATTAGAGCATCTGAGCAGCAGCAGCTCTGATCTAAAGTCTGACATCATCCTCTCAGAATGAGATCATCCCACCTTTACTAACTCCTGAGTGCTCGTGTATCCTTGTGGGGGTGAAACAGACTGAGGAAGTTGTGTGGATGAGTGCGTGTTCATGCAGATGTCAGGCATTAGATTACTGGTAAAACCCTGTGCAGTGATGTGATTGGAGCTGACAGGCCTTTACTCTCAGTGATTGTTACAGGCAGCCGATGACATCAGGAGGAAACAGAAGAAGAAAGTTCAGCTCAGAAGAAATTCTAACAGGAAACAACTAAAAACCAAACCCACAGCTCTAGAGGTTATCTTCACTTCAACTACTGTACAGTCTTCGTGCTTTTGCATGTTAAACTTGTCCAATGATTTGGATTGTCTGTAACCATAGCAACAGAGAACAGAAAATCACAGCGAGAACCAGAAAAGGTCTGAATCTGCAGACAGCTTCTGTGTTGCTGCGGGCTGGAGGCCTTCAGGTCGTCAGTGCAGCGACTGGAATCAGTTTGGCCTGAACTAACCGTGTGGATGACTCTGTGTTAAAGCTTGGTGTGTTAAATCATCTGTCTCCACTTAGTCCTATCATCTGGGTCTTCTACCCTCACACCTTCATGTCCTCTTTCACCACATCCATAAATCACCTTGTTGGTCTTCCTCTCAGCCTCCTGCCTGGTGGCTCCAACCTCAGCATCCTTCTACCTGTGTAACCACTGTCCCTCCTCTGGACATGTCCAAACCATCTCGTTCTGTCCTCTCTGACTTTAAAACATCCAACATGAGCTGTCCCTCTGATGGACTCATTCCTGACCCTATCCATCCTAGTCGCTCCCAAACAGAACCTCCAGTTTTGTCTCCTGTCTTTTCCTTGTGGACACTGTCTCTGAACCAGACAACATGGCTGCTCTCACTACTGTCTTCTACACCTGAAACCCTTTTATCACACCTGACACTTTTCTCCACCCATTACAACCTGCTTCACACTCATCTTCACCTCTTTTCCACCCTCTCTGCAGCTTTGGACAACAGACCCAATCTAAAGTCCTCTACCTTCTTTACTTCTACTCCCTGTTACATCACCATTCCACTTGTGTCCCTCTCATTTGCACACCTGGATTCTGTCTTGCTGTGACTAATCTTCACTCCTCTCTTTTCCAGTACAAGTTCTGATCAAAAGTTTAAAACCACTTGAAAAATGGTCAAAAATCATATTTTTCATGGTTGGATCAAAGTTCCTAGTAGAATTTCAACATGCAACAAGAAGAAATGGGAGTGAGACAAGACACCACCATCGCTGCCGGCTGGAACACAGAAAGACAGTCATTTGGATTTTTTTAATGATTCTGAGGGTTATGGAGCAAAAGTCAAGTGGAAGACCCAAAAAATGTCACCAGCACTGAGCCATTGGATTTAATTGGCTGTCCGTCAAGACATTGGACGATCCTCGAGCGCCAAAGGTTACTGGCCCCATAACGAATTTTTGACGTGATCAAGAATATCTGTGGATCTAGTCATTACTGAGTTCATGCTTGGAACTCAGATTTCTGTTTTGGGGGTTAAATGATTTTATTTTTTTGGTGGTGTATGTATTCTTCAACTTTTGATCAGCTGTAAAACTGCCTGTTTCAGTTAAAGCATTGTTTTCAATAAATTGTTGAAGTTCTACTAACTAACTTTGTTAAGATCCAACCATGCAAAATATGATTTTGGGCCATTTTTCAAGTGGTTTTAAACTTTTGATTGGGACTGTATCTCCACCTCTCTAGCTTTTCCTCTACCTGCACCATGCGCTCATCTGCAAAAATCTGGTAAAACCATGTAGTCCTGAGTATGTGAGTTTATACATATATATATATATATATATATATATATATTTGTGCATGGTGTCACGTTCTTGGCTCCTCAACCTCCACCTCAGTTCTAATCACCCCAGAACTCCCCACCTCAGACCCAAACCTGCCCCAGTACACCAAAAACCGGCCTTCATCCCACTAGTCATTCCCCTCAGACCTAACCAGCGTCAGGACTCCACTTCCCACCATGCCCATGTCACCAGCCCAGGACTATTTCAGAAAATCAGGATTTCTGCTTGGCGCTGTGTGTGTGTGTGTGTGTGTGTGTGTGTGTGTGTGCGCTCCAGAGAGACAGAGAAAAAAATGGCTTCAGTCAGAGGCTCATTAACTCCACAGCATCCAGACCAGAATGATAATGAATTGCGCATGCGGGAAGCCCCCGCTGGCTGATTCTATCCGATAGGAGGCTCCCCATAATGGTAGGCAAGAATTTGAGCCGACCAGCCTCTGGACTCCACTCTCCATCATGCCCTGCACCAGACATCCTGAAATCAAACAAATCAGCTGTGTTCATGATTTAAAACATGCAGGAAACATGCTGGAAGCAGACTACAGCACCCTGTATGTCAGCTCCATTTTTTCCAACAGGGACCGAACCGGCACTCTGAAGTTGCAAGTGCGGTATTCTGGCCGCAGAGGGCAGTGTGGGTCCGAGTGACATTTCATTAACCCTGTAAAGGGTCATTTCAGCACAAACTGGCTCAAGAACATGATTTAAAATATGAAAAAGTTGCATAGTATGACATTAACAGGACACATCCCTGATGCTGCAGAACAGCTGCACCACCAGGTTTGTCCACCAGGTGGTGCTAGGAGCACAGCAAACATTTAGGACACTTCAGCATGTGATTTCTCCATTGTTACATTTACTGGGGTTGTTCTTTTGTTAGTAGATTTTATTGTTTTAGACACTTGGAACCAAACTACACTCTAAAACAACATGAGCAGTAATCCCAGGCTTGTCAGCTGGTAAAAGGGATCAAAGCCAACGTTTTTTCCCACATTTGACCCATGCCTGATCATTTCTAAGACTTTCCGAACAAAACAAATCTGATTTTTATCTAAACCAGGTTCATTCATATGTGGTCTTCCGTCTGATACATATTTAAGTCTTATAATTCATTCCTCACCCTTATAGGAACAAAACATTTTTTTCTTAATAAAATTATATTGAATATAAATGTCCATACAGCAGATGTGGTAACTATGAACTGGAACTTAATGAAATTAGCTCTGGACAGTTAACAGTGATGTCATGTATTTTCCAGGCAGCAGCTGCTGGCAGAGACAGTGCTCCTTTTTGATTCTGTTTGCCAGTTTTTTAGTTGAGTTGGTTGGAAAATATTCAGTTTAGGTATAAAGAAGTTTGGAAATGGTAAACAAATAAATATTAGTTTATTTCTTAGTTTCATTGTTGATTAATTTATGATGTGCATGAACCTTTAAATGTGTTGTCTATGATTTGACAAACTGTTTACAAAGATTTCAGGGGAGTTTTGTACATTTACAATTAGCCATTGAATTTTGCTACGTTTGTTATCAATTAAGTCCTGACGTGCACTGTAGTGCACATGTTGTAAAATTAAAATTAAACAAGGTAAAAATGAAAAAATTATTGCAATGTGTTTTTGACTCTCCCAACACCTGATTTACCTGAAAAAATTTTTGAATCAAAACTTTTTTTTTCCTGGGTCTCAGGAGGATATATATATAAATATAAATAAATAACCTAGGCCTCTGTTGCTACTCGTTGCCTAGCAACAGCAGTCGTTAAGTCCACGAACACCAATACAGCTGAAAGTGATTAACAATGCCCTCAGCTGCTAAATCAACCAGAAAATTATCAAACAGGTTTAATTGATTACATGCCAGGCCCAATAAAAAAAGTGTTCCTTTAATTTTTGTGAGCAGTGTATATATATATATATATATATATATATATATATATATATGTATATATATATATATATATATATATATATATATATATATATATACACACACACAGCAAGCATTCATATTTAAATATAAATAAATAACCTAGGCCTCTGTTGCTACTCGTTGCCTAGCAACAGCAGGCCACCTGTTACCTAACATGATCAGTGGGCGTGGCCTATGCCCGTGGAGCATGTCAGTGGGCGGGGCCTATATAGGTGGGCGGGCCTATGCCTTTATGACATCACTCACTCTATGGAATCACTGACAGCTCAGCTCTCAGAAATCGTCAAGCGGTCGACGTGAGAACATCTCATCAAAACCTTCCCTACATCATATTTAGACGAACAACAATGCCAACTTATATTGGAAAAGCACACAACTCTACAGCCAAGGGGAATTTTTCTGCACCATCAACAGACTCCAGAAAAACAAGAAACCAGGTGTCAGAATCCAATAATCCGATGAATAAAATAACGAAGCCTCAAGTATCCGAAACTAGGAACCAGCATCCTAGAAGGAGCGATGCCATAGGTAACGGCTACTCGCCCACTTATGGCCCCAATCGAGGCAGAGATAACGCATATTCTCGAATTGGACCTCAAAGGGAATATGAAAATAGTCCAGCGATCCCAGCTGCAACACCTGAACCGCAGGATTACAGTTGGGAAACAGAAACGGACGACACCAACGTTTGGAGACTTGACGAAAAGTCCATAAATATGAATCAAAATTGCTCGCGTTATGGGCTCTGGACGCTTGAGGGGGATCAAGGTAAGGAGGATATTCCTGAAATATATCCTCGGGAATATTTGTGGAAATGTCCGGCCACAAAAGCAGCGGACTGTAAACCTGGAGAAAATCTGCTCAATGAAGATTTTCCAACCTTGGGCACAAATGGAGTCACAAAAAAGACTGAAAAACGAACGTGTGACGCCCAAATTACAGCCAAAAACGTTTCTGCTCCAACCTCACAGGGATCTGTGAGAGATGAGCAGAAACAGACAGAGAGAAAAATTGTTCCTGAGTGCAAAGTGGAAGAAATTGGTTTTCTTGTCCCAGTCGGGCAAAATACTGAAACGTGTCCCGCTGCAGACACGGAGCCCTTTCCACTATATTTCCCAAAGAGGGTTGAAAGGGTTCGCAAGGGCAGAGTTGCAACATCAACTGAGCCCTCTAAAACAGTTAAACCTGCTCCAGAGGCACAGACAGAGACAAAAATTGTTCCTGAGGGCAAAGTGGAAGAGATTGGTTTTTTAGTCCCAGTCGGGCAAAATACTGAAACGTGTCCCGCTGCAGACACGGAGCCATTTCCACTATATTTCCCAAAGAGGGTTGAAAGGGTTCGCAAGGGCAGAGTTGCAACATCAACTGAGCCCTCTATAAAAGTCAAACCTGCTCCAGAGGCACAGACAGAGACAAAAATTGTTCCTGAGTGCAAAGTGGAAGAAATTGGTTTTCTTGTCCCAGTCGGGCAAAATTCTGAAACGTGTCCCGCTGCAGACACGGAGCCCTTTCCATTGTATTTTCCAAAGAGGCTTGAAAGGGTTCGCAAGGGCAGAGTTGCAACATCAACTGAGCCCTCTAAAAAAGTCAAACCTGCTCCAGAGGCACAGACCCCACTGACTGTAACATCGAGTCAACAGTCTGAACAGCTCCTGGTAAAGAAAGAGGAAGATTCTGCTCTGGAGAGACAGAATGCAGAGTTGAAAAAGCAGGTGGAGAAATTAACAGAAGAACTCTTGAAAACCAAAGCAGTGCATGCAGATGCCGTCCAGAAAGGCCAAGAGACGGCACAACTCCTGGATTCTGAGATAAAGGAGAAGACCAGGATTCAGACGACGCTAGAGCAACACCGGGAGGACGCGCGCCACATTAAAGATGATTTAATTAAACAACAGGACTGTAATGGTAGACACAGTCTTTTAATAAACACTTTAAAAGAAGAAGTGGAGCAACTTAAAACCCAGCTTCGATCTCAGAAAACAGATCAAGAGAAGGAAGCGGGCGAACTGCAGGGTAAGGTGCGTCAGCTGAGCGCAGCACAAACATTGGCTGCGACCAACATTGGTCAGCTGGAGGCATCGCTCTCTGCTGAAAGCAAACGGGCCAACGAGGCTGAACGGCTCCTTGCTTGTTTAAAAACAGAAACCTCCCAAATGACAGCTGTTGCAGAACGTGCTGGAGAAAAGTTCAAAGAGCAACAGCGGCTGTGGCAGGAGGAGAAGGTCTGTCTGCAGAGAAAAGAAGAACAATTAGCTGCAAATCTGGAGGCTGCAGTTAAACAAGCAGATGAGACTCTGCAGAAAGAGAGAAAAGACCGGTCTATAGTCAACACC
>SSNS01000158.1:256467-338110 GCA_006937985.1 Aphyosemion australe | reverse complement strand
TTTGCGGCGCCTGCTGCGAGCGCACCGAGAGCCATCTGTTGTTAAAATGTCAGAAACGTACGTTTGAGGATAGATTCTGGTTGCCTAATTGTGACGAGTCACTGTGACGAGTCGCTTCCACTCGTGTTTTATTCATCTGGCATTTATTCAAATGCTGGTTTTTATAAACTAACTTTAAATAATGGTGGCATTATTCAACAATGAGCAGGTTAGAATGACTTCCAACAGGTGATTTGTTGTTCTGAGGCCTGTCAGATGCCACCTTTTACTCTAGAGCATTAATAAAGACTCGGAGACCTTAGGATCCTGTCCTCAATTCTTACAGGGATATTATGCGGTTTGGGCTTGATTTTAGCACCCCCTAGTGTCCGTTTAGTAGAACGGAAAGTGAAACTTATCTCCTGGCTGTGCGTTGGTCTTTTTAACACCTTAATCCAACTGCTGAAATGTCTCCTCAGCCTTCATTAGTGTCTACTAGGGGTGGGAATTGATACGTTTTTATCAATATCAATGGCATTGTCCATTCTGTCTATCAATCCAATTCCTTATCAATTCCCAAGTAGTTCAATAGGTGGCAGAAAATGAATCGCACACAGTTTCCTGCATTATAAGTGTCAGTTTATTTATGATAACCAGTTGTACCTGGTGGTATTGTTTGGAAAAATCATTCCAAATGTCTTCTTGCTGTAGTTTTTGCATGATGGGAAAAATCTCACCACAGGTGGGACTTTAGTTGCTGGAGTCTGCTAGTGTGGAGACGTGTCTATAAGGTAGGGTGACCATATTTCCATTTCCAAAAATGAGGACAGGGGATCTGTGCCTACCAATGATGCCACACAAACCACGTTGGGACCCATTTTTCCCGGTGTTCTGTCAGAACTCCTGGCTTAGAGCTAAAATTAATATCAGACTCTGCCAACAAAATGGCTCTAGAACAATTCATATGTAAACCGAGGTGTTTTGCAAACACTATAATTAATACTCCTGGGCAGGCTTTGAATTACACAGAGGATTCTGGGGAGCCCAGTGACGGGNACTGGGAAGGAAAGAAGGAAGCTTATCAGCTGCAGCCATTTGGGACAAAAGAAGGATGAAGTGAGACACCGATGGGGAGATAAGGTGTGTTGGGCGGGGTTATCAGCTCCACCCTGCTGAAGACACACACTGGTGAAGCTGCAGAATCTGTTTGTTTATTACAGATTATGTCAACTCATTTCATTAAAATGGTCCAATTTAAGCCCTGATCTGTCGTTTTACACATTAGTGACACCATGTGATGCACAAATTAAATCCATCTTATTTACTTTTATTATAATTCAAAAGATTATTCTGCATCTTTTTTTTGCAAATGTTATAAATAATCATCTTAGTCTCCTGTCCAGCTTCAGTTTAGAGAAAGAGTTGAGGTCTGACAGGATCGATGAGCTAACAGCTAGCTAGTCGGTGGGTGTTTAACGGGTTTCTGCAGAGCTTGGTCACCTGCTGGACAGAGGCCCTCGAGGACCAGGAACAGACACCAAAGTGCTCCAGTGTTTAACCCTTTGGGCCCTAAGCCTTTTTTTGAGAAATCTGCTTGAAAATGACATCCCCACACTTAATTGAGTATATTTCTGTAACAACATGGTCTATTGGATTAATTTTGGTCTCATTTTAAAGGGAATTCTTGTGGGATTTGTTGAGATGTGTAAATATTAGAATATTAAATTGCTGCTAAACTTTTCTTTTCGGGAAAAGCCCCCAATTGGGGGGCGCTAGGGCCCAAAGGGTTACATTTTACAGCAGATCATGCAGAAGGGATTCTGGATGCATTTGCTGCTTTAGAAATCAGCACGAGTACATGTGAATAACTGGTGGAGACTAACTGCAGCCCAGATCATTATAGAATAACTTTGCATGAGTTGATGTAAGATTTTGGAGACTGGAGCAGTTTGAGCTCGCTGATTGTACTAGCCGTTAGCTCATCAATCCTCATGGGTGACACCTATTTCGCTGAACGGTGGCTGTTCAGGTGAAATGGTAATTATTTAGACAGAAAGATGATTAAAAACCGCTGAAAATACCTTTAATATATATTTACACTGTTTAGATGTCAGAAGTTGTTTGTTTTATCTTTAATATAAATATAATTTAGAAAATGTTTTGAATGAACCTGCATTCAAACAGTTAAGAGTATAAAAGACCACATCCTATAAAAGGATACGGAGAGGCGATGGTGGTGATGATGTGATTCTTTGTGTGGAGAAGGTCTTTACGTGCTTCATCAACAAGATCAGGTCCTTCGTGGCGTCGTCCTCCAGCAGCTGGAGGTAGCAGCCGTACCTGGGAATTAAAAACCAGGTGAATCCTTCATGACTTGAGCCTCACATCAACAGCTCATATCTCTGCTCCGCTTTCTCACCAGAGTCACACCTCTGCTGTTCTAAAAGATCTAAACTACATTAGTGTGAGAACTTCAAGAACAGGCCTCGTCACCTCTGACCCCGACTCCAATAAAGACCAGAAAAGAGAGAAAGCAGAAACCCAGGAGGACTCTTTAAAGCGTAACCAGCAGGTCCAGCAGGTGTGATTCAGCGAGTCATGTCTCTACGCTGCTCCATCATCACCGCTGACATCACAATGCAAACACGATGCCTCTGAAACACCCGTCTTCAGCTGAAAGGAAAACATCATCTACAATTCAACGAGTCTCATCTGCAGGGACGAAGGCAGCACAGATGCACAACCACGCCAACATCACAGGAAGAGCTGCAGCTCTAAACTCACACCGCTGAAGGAACGTCGAGGGCTTCAGACGATCAAACCTAAACAGACTCCAGATTCAGACTGCAGCGCGGGCCTGTGAGCTGGTAAACATCTCCAGTCTGAGAGTCAACGTTTCTCTCTGGTTCTCATTCCTGCAGCTTCTACACTAATCCAGTAGAGTGATGGTTCCTCTGGTTCTGACATGAGCTCAAACTAAAACAGAGTAAGAGTTACCGCTGCAACGCTTGTGATAAAACCAGGCTGCAATAAAACACTTTGATTCAGCCAGGCTTTTTCCTGCCTTCAGCTAATTCTGACCCGCCCCAGACTTTGTTCAGAGATTAAAGTCAGTGATGATTTTTTCTCTTCCCTAAAAATTTACTATTAGAGATTTGTTGACATTTTAGAATAAAAATCATTTTGTTTCTAAATAATGAAGAAGACAATTTGCAAAAGAGTGGTTATTTTTAAATGGGACGTTGATATTAGTGGAAAATTAATTTAAAATAAAGATAAATGGGTCTAAAATATTACTTTGTTGTGGAAATTCAGATCAATTATTCAATGAAAAATCTGAAAAGCTGCTTAAACCTGTGTGTTTTATTGTATTTTATTTACATTTTTAAAAAGGAGTTGATGGTTTAAATCCTTTTAGCTAAAGTTATTCAGAGCCACTGTAGGAGGTCCAAAGAGCCGGAGCCTGTGGTAACGTAGAGGAGCTGTGAGATCGTCTGGAAGATTTTGCTGTTTGCTGTTCAAGTTGAATTCAAACAGACATGAAATATATGATGATAACAGTAATAATTTTATGTCTATTTAACAGTGATGTTAGAGCTGAAAGGCAGAATAGACGTTTTGCTACTAATTTTTGTTACTTAATTTCATTGAATTGGAATTTCATGTTGTCCCACATTAAGTAGTCTCTGTCCCACATTTCACGAGTTTGAATCCGGTCACACACAAGGACGTCAGGTCTGAACGTAGTTCACAGGCAGGGACAGGCGAGGGTCAGAATGCAGGACAGGAAGAGTCGGTCCAGCGAGGGTACGTTAGTCTGTTTCCAAGTCATTGAGAGCATAACAACGCAAAGCCAACGTGTACGTGATTGATACGTGCGTGTACGCATCCCTAATTAGAACGCTTATCAAATAATATTTTGCCTTTAAAAAAGTGAGGCAGTTGAATGCAGATTATTTTTATGTTTAAACTTTGTTTCATTAACAAACGTCTAAATAAGAAATAACTTGTTTCAAAATAAGATGATTTATTCTTTGTTTATTCACACAGATTCCTCCATTTGTTTCCTCTTGGAACCAAACCGAGTTTATTCTATAATTTAAAAAAAGCCAGAATCTCTCTGGAGTTAAATGTAAACTAGATTTGTGAGGAAGTTGAAAAATGATCCTAAAACGTCGCAGGAATTTTGAACTTTACTCAACAAATTCTCAAAATAACTGCAGAGTCATGGCAGGACTCGCTGAGTCAGGTTAAAAGGGGTTGATGTAAACTGTAATTAAGACTCTGTGAGAATAAACTACAGCCCTGAATGACTTGTTTGTTTCTAAAAGTTCAAACACGTCCTCAGTACCACTTCTGTTCTATCCCTGTTTTTGAGTCTCCCAACTATCCAAACTGGTAAAGAAGACACACCAGCGACTGAGGTAGAACCATCTGTCATCAGACATCCTGGTGAACTTCTATCGTTGCACCATCGAGAGCATCCTGACCAACAGCATAACTGTCTGGAACGGGAGCTGCTCTGCCTCGGCCCGAAGGCGCTGCAGAAGGTGGTGAAGGCCGCCCAGCGCATCACCACTTCCTGCCATAGAGCACCTCTACAGGAAAATCATCAAAGACCCCAATCATCCAGCACACAGACTCGTCACCCTCCTGCCCTCTGGGAGGCGCTACAGGAGCCCCCAGACCAGGACCACCAGGTACCAGCGCAGCTTCCTCTCTACAGCTGTCACATTCCTGAACTCTGCTTTCTGATATCCGACCACACTAAAACTCAAACTGAGTATACACACACTCACAAATTACAACTATCCAAACACACACACACACAAAATGGAAAGAGAAAAAACACAAGCAGTCGACTGTTCCCTCATTTAAACAGTAAAATCATGGGCTGTATTCTTGCTAGCCACTTCTGGATGGATGCAAACTGCATTTTGTTGCTTTTGTGACATGTGCAATGACAATAAAGTTGAATTCTATTCTATAGGCAGGTGATTGTGTGATTAAATAAACACGTTGGAGCTCCTCCCTGTACCTGACGCAGACGTCGACTCCCAGCAGCTCCACGGGCGACAGGACCAAGCTCTCCAGGTTCTCCTCCTCTCCTGCAGAATGAGACACGAGAGGATTAGAGCTCTCCCAGAGAGACAGGATCTGAGAGAAACATTTTCCTAACAGCATTGTGACCAGCTAGAACAGAAAAACACGACAGCAAATTATGAATTTCCTCTTTCACAGCTCCACGGAGCCGCGTCTAAACTAGTTTGTACTTTGCAGCTCTGAGGCGTCGTTTGGCATTTAGCCGTGATGTTTGTGAGGAAGGGTTAGGGTTAAGGAGACTCTGGTCATTTCAACAACAGTCATTCACGGGAAATGTCACAGCTCCGATCACAGGCGTTGGTGCTGCAGCATCCGAATTTCAGAGATGTGGCGGATTTTAGGGAAAATAAAAAATAACAGGATTTTAAAATAAGAGGAAGATTTCCTTACAGGTGGAGATGCTCGTGCTCACACACACACACACTCGTCATTATTCGTGCAGAATCATTAGACCATATTAGTTTTGGGGAATGAAAGTGCAGTCATGTGGAGTTTTGCAGCGACTGAAGCAATAACTGACATTTTTATTTGGAAGCCGGTTCTGCTACATCCTCCTCGCTTTGTGGAAACAGAATATTACATCTTTGCAGATGAATCCCCGCTTCAGATGGTTTATGGTGGGATGATGAGCAGAATTGAACAATTATGAGCCGATCACGATGGAGAGGGGAAACTCAAATAAAAAGTAAAGTAATAGAGCCAAAAAAAACCTAAGTGAAGTGATGAAAAGTTTCCTGTAATTTAAACATCAGAGAGATGATTCAACACGGTTAACCGTGTGGCTGAGAGGACGTTTATTTCTTCCCTCCTCACATAGCAACACCTCTAAGAACCTCACGCTGATAGCAATTACACTAATGAAGATAAATCCTCCGTTTTTTTACTTCCTTTCTTTTCCACGGCACCGTGCCCCAGAGTCTATTTTTTGTACCTGTACCTCTACTGCCTAGGAAATGGTGCTCTGACTGCCATAAGGTATCCAGATGAAATCCTTGAACCCTTTGTCAGACCCTACGCTGATGCAGTAGGTCCTGGTTTTCTCCTAATGCACGACAATGCCCGGCCTCATGTGGCAAGAGTATGCAGGCAGTACCTGGAGGATGAAGGAATTGAAACAATTGAATGGCCTTCACGATCCCCTGACTTAAACCCAATAGAACATCTGTGGGACATTATGTTTGGGTCCATTAGGCGGCGCCAGGTTGCTCCTCAGACTGTACAAGAGCTCAGGGATGCCCTCACACAGATCTGGGAGGAAATGCCACAAGACACCATCCGTTGTCTCATTAGGAGCATGCCCCGACGTTGTCAAGCATGCACACAAGCTCGTGGGGGCCACACAAGATACTGAAAAGCATTTTGAGTTGCAGAAATTAAGTTTTTGAAATAATGGACTAGCCTGCCACGTCTTCATTTCACTCTGATTTTAGGGTGTCTACACAATTGAGCCCTCTGCAGGCTGAAAACTTTTATTTCCATTAAAAGACTTGGCATCCTTTTGTTCCTAAGACATTGCCCTGTCGTTATTTGTATAGATATCCAACTTCATATTGAGATCTGATGTATCTAATGTGTTTCTTTAAAGTGTTCCTTTAATTTTTGTGAGCAGTGTACTATCTTTGTGAGGACCTATCTGAAAACTTCAGAGAAGCATTTAAACAGCCTCTGGAGGCCATTACAGCAAAAACAAAGTGAGGACTGGGGTAAATGTCCTCACCTTGTAAAAGGTCTTCACTCCAAAAGTTAAAATCTGGCAATGGTCCTCACTTTGATGGCTAGACAAACACACACACACCAATCAATAATAATAATACTGTTGATAGCAGGTGAAGGTTTATGCCTTTAACAAGACATTTAATAAATTATAATCAGGGCTGTTGTAAAATCTAATCTCCAGTCCATCCATACAGAATTATCCTCATGATCAGCAGCAGCTGAGATGTTTCTGCCCACAAAGTTTTTTCCCCCAACATGCCCACTTTCAAGTGAAGCACACTCCACATCTTGTTTTGACTTTCTTTCTTGTGCCTACTCCCTATCTATATTTCTGTTTGGATGCCATCTACCCATCTCCATGCACCTGCCTGTCGCAGCATTTAACCACTGGTAGATTCTGCTGCTGTCAATTACTGCAGGAACGAACGTGCACGGTGTCGGATAACCTGTTTTTTCTCTCCTCTTGTCTGGTGCTGCACACTGCGGTGCGCCTCACGGCAGTGATGCACCCTTTTGCGCAAAATGAGGTGAGCTGCTTATCGAGAGGGAGGGGCGCTGGATGCCTTGTGTTTATTTGAACTGGATCAAATGTTTAATAATTCTTGCAGCTGACGATTGTTTTTTTTTACATTCAAAAACACTTTGAAACATTGATGTAATGACCCTCAAAAATAATAACAGACAGATGACTGAGTGGTTTACAGTAAGCTGATGACGGAATAAAAATGGTCAACGTTTTAGTCAAGAGTGATGTGGTTGATTGTTCTTTTAACATGAACATAAAAAAATATTAATATTGTATTTGTTTTAGAACATCCAAGATGTAAACCTGAACAATCCTAGTTTACCTGCTACTGGTACCAGTCTAGAGCTATTTCATATTCACTCTCTCCCTCTGAGACACGGGCCATGGATGAGTACATCAACGAGGCCCTCCAGCAAGGCTTCATCCGCCCCTCCTCCTCACCGGGGGCTGCCGGGTTCTTCTTTGTGAAGAAGAAGGAGGGAGGCCTCCGTCCATGCATAGACTACAGAGGACTGAACAAGATAACCATCTGGGACCGTCACCCCCTGCCACTACTCACGACCGCACTGGACTCCATATCCCAAGCGCGGATCACCTGGTCTGTATTAAAGCAGGGGATGAGTTGAAAACAGCTTTCATCACACCCACCGATCACTGGGAGTACCAGGTCATGCCCTTCGGGCTCTGTAATAGCCCTGCAGTGTTCCAACGTCTCATCAATGGCGTCCTTTGTGACATGCTCGGCCGGTGGGTGTTCGCCTATCTTGATGATATTCTGATCTACTCCAAGACCGAACCTTCATCACGTCCGGGCTGTCCTCACCCGGCTCCTGGAAAATAAACTTTTCTGTAAACCAGAGAAATGCTCCTTCCACCAGCGTACCATCTCCTTCCTGGGCTTCGTGATTTCGGACCAGGGCATACACATGGATCCCCAGAAGGTGCAGGCAGTCGTGGACTAGTCGTGGCTGCAGCTAGGGTTCTGATGAGAATTAAAAAGAGAGACCACATCTCTCCTGTTTTAGCTTCCCTACATTGGCTGCCTGTTAAATTCAGAATAGATTTTAAGATCCTCCTTCTCACATATAAAGCTCTTCATAATCAAGCTCCATCATACATCAGTGATCTGATTGTTCCATATGTTGCTAACAGAGCACTTCGCTCTCAGACTGCAGGTTTACTGGTGGTTCCTAGAATATCTAAAAGTAGGATGGGAGGCAGATCTTTTAGCTATCAGGCTCCTCTCTTGTTAGGTCCCTGTACGACCAGTGTCAGAGCTTGGTCCGCATTGCCGGCAGTAAGTCAGGCTCGTTTCCGGTGAGAGTTGGACTCCGCCAAGGCTGCCCTTTGTCACCGATTCTGTTCATAACTTTTATGGACAGGATTTCTAGGTGCAGCCAAGGTGGTGAGGGGATCCGTTTTGGTGGCCTAAGGATCAGGTCTCTGCTTTTTGCACATGATGTGGTCCTGTTGGCTTCGTCAGAACGTGATCTCCGGCTTTCGCTGGAGCAGTTCGCAGCCGGGTGTGAAGCAGCTGGGATGAGAATCAGCTCCTCTAAATCCGAGACCATGGTCTTGAGTCGGAAAAGGGTAGAATGCCTTCTCCAGGTCAGGGACGAGGTCCTGCCCCAAGTGGAGGAGTTTAAGTATCCTGGGGTTTTGTTCACGAGTGAGGGAAGGGTGGAGCGAGAGATCGATAGGTGGCTTGGTGCTGCGTCTGCAGTGATGTGGGCGTTGTACCAGTCTGTCGTGGTGAAGAGAGCTGAGCCGAAAGGCGAAGCTCTCGATTTACCGGTCGATCTACGTTCCTACCTTCACCTATGGTCACGAGCTTTGGGTAGTGACCGAAAGAACGAGATCGCGGATACAAGCGGCCGAAATGAGTTTTCTTTGCAGGGTGGCTGGACTCTCCCTTAGAGATAGAGTGAGAAGCTCGGTCATCCGGGAGGGGCTCGGAGTAGACCCGCTGCTCCTCCACATCGAGAGGAGCCAGTTGAGGTGGCTCGGGCATCTGGTTAGGATGCCTCCTGGACGCCTCCCTGGTGAGGTTTTCCGGGCACGTCCAGCCGGGAGGAGACCCAAAGGAAGACCCAGGACACGCTGGAGAGATTATGTCTCTCGCCTGGCCTATAATGCCTTGGGATTCCCCCGGAGGAGCTGGACCAAGTGGCTGGAGAGAGGGAGGTCTGGGCTTCCCTCCTTAAGCTGCCGCCCCCGCGACCCGACTCCGGATAAGCGGGAGAAAATGGATGGATGGATGGATGGGGGGGACACGTCCCCTCTTGACATAATGGTTTCGACGCCTATGACTTGAACCCAGATGTTTTGGTGTCACGAGTCCCACCATCAGACCAAAACAGACGCTATGAGACCAATAGACGATGCGTTTGTTGTCAGGCAGGACGGCTAATGCGAGGCTGACCGATAAGCAGCAGCTGCTGACAGGAACCTCTTCTCTCACCGCTCCATGCAAGGATGGACAAATAGTGGGAAAAACTACAATAACAAATTCAACCTTTATTATCAGAGTAAATAACCAGAAAACAGACATCATAAATAGTGAATTTCAAGAGCTCTCTGAGCAAATTTATTCTTACGACAGCCTGTAACCCTTCCAGGTTATGTCCATAAAATTCAATTCAATTCAGTTTATTTATATAGCGCCAAATCACGACAAGAGTCGTCTCAAAGCTCTTCACAAAGTAAACATTCCAATATAGTTCAGTTCATTAAGCCAATCAGTAAAAAGTTTCCTATATAAGGAACCCAGCAGATTGCATCAAGACACTGACTGTGTGTTGATACAATCCTCATACTAAGCAAGCATGTAGCGACAGTGGGAAGGAAAACTCCCTTTTAACAGGAAGAAACCTCCAGAGGATCCTGCAGTGTTCCCTCTAAGCTGCGCGCGTGCGCAATCGCGCACTACTCCCGCATTCTCTGCGCACAGAAAATCTATGGTGCACATTAAAAAAGTTCTACCTCCTGAACTATGAATGAAATAAACACATAATTAACCATTTTTTATTGCAACCCATTGAGTGACAGGTGACAACAAGCTCTTACAGTTAATTAACTGTCCAGCTAATAAAATCATGCGGTTCACGCAGCCAATTGATGTCCTTAACGCAGCGCTTCATGTCACGTGTATGTGCACCTGTTTATAGTTTAGCATATAGCCTAGCTAAAGGTGTGGCGGAGAAGAATGGCGAAACGAACGGCTAGTGGCGCATCCACTTCCCAAGCCAAAGTAAAAAAGAAATGCGGTTCTTTTAAGATGGAATGGCTGTCGGAGTATGTATGAACAGGAGAACAAGAGGTGAAACTGGGCGATATATTTTCTTTTTCTAGCGAGAAAGGGCTGCTCTGCAAAAAATGCTGCGAAGCCAAAGTAGCGAGTGAGTTTTCCGACGGAAAAGTCTGGACTGAATGGAAGTTGGTCTACCTGAAGCGTCACATTCAGCAGAAAAGCCATTTGAATGCTTTTGGATTTGTACAAAGGCACAAGATGGGAATGGGGATCGGTACATTATTGCAGGAGAGGAGATTGGGAGAAGAGGAACGAGCTGTTGCACAAAAAGAAATCAGACCCAGAACAAATTAAAATTCTCATCGATAATGTTCTACTCGCCATCAAAATGAATGCATCAATGCTGTCAGTTCAACAAATCCATGATCACATGGCAAAATATGAGTATTCCAGAAAGCTGGAGAAGCAAAAATTATGCCTTTGAATTTGTGAACTCAATCAAAGAGATAGTGTTGGATGAAGCGATGTGCAGTATTAAAAATGCACCCTGGCATACCTTAATAGTGAATGAGAGCACAGACATAAATGTGCACAAAATGCTAGTTCTGTATTTTAAATATAGTGAAAATGATTTCAGCTATAAAACTGTGTTTGGTGGCATCATCCAGCTGACAGCATGCCCCGCTCATGATATTGTGCAGGCAATCACAGTTTTACTCCATGCATGGATTGGATTTGCAGAGAATGGTGAAGCTGACCTCAGATGGTGCCTCAGTAATGCTAGGAAAGCACAACGGAGTGGCAGCTATATTAAAGCGGCAAGTACCACACCTAACGGAACAACATTGTGTGGCCCATAGAGAGGACTTGGGCATTGATGATGCCTGGAAAGATGTTCCTTTGATGAGAGAAGTTGAAACTCTTCTCAGAACTGTATATTCCACTTTCTCTCGGTCCACTGTGAAGAGGGGCAAAATGGAGGACCTAGCAAAA
Organism: Aphyosemion australe; assembly: GCA_006937985.1. Lineage (NCBI taxonomy): Eukaryota > Metazoa > Chordata > Actinopteri > Cyprinodontiformes > Nothobranchiidae > Aphyosemion > Aphyosemion australe. The sequence continues at coordinate 326,543 of SSNS01000158.1, read as the reverse complement.
ATCCTTGATGAGGATACACTCTGAATGAAGTGCGATGGCTTTCTCGGCACCAAGCTGTTAATGCTGTTCTGAGAAACTACACTGTGCTTGAAGAATACTGCAAGAGAGAAGCCAGTGAAAATGGAGATCCAGTGGCAAATTACTGCTACAAAAAGCTGAGTGATTCAAAGTTCAAGGTTACTCTCACTGCTCTGGGAGATGTTTTAGGTGAGCTGGCACAACTGTGTCTCACTCTTCAAAGACGCAACCTGACTGTGATGGAAGGACACTGCTTCGCAAGAGCAAAGATTGAGAAGTTGCATTCCCAATACCTGAAGGATGAAAATAATGTTAAGTGGAGCGACCGTGTCAAAGAGGTTATGATGACCTCATCAGCTGATGACAGAAATACCAGAGAGATGCTGTTCTTTATTCGTAAGCTCTGTGATCACTTGGATGCTCGTTTTCCAGAGGACGAATTAAAGGAGTGGTCTGCATTCGACATTGAAGCACTGAGCTCAGACATCAGTTTTGAGTATGGATCTACAGACATTGCAACACTGGCAAAGAAGTATGAAGCCATTCTCCACCCCACAGATTCTTTGGAGGCTATTACCAGGGAATATGCTGAGTTCAAGTACATAATGAAGCAAAAACTGAAACAAGGCACAATCAGCACATTCTCAGATATGGTGGCTGCAACACTTAGCTGTGATGATCTAAAGGAGATCTCACAGCTTGTGGATATTTGTGCTACATTTCAAGCATCCAGTGCAGATTGTGAAAGAGGCTTCAGTTTAATGAATCAAAACAGCATCCAGAAACCGTCTTGAAGTGGCACATTTGGATCAGCTGATGCAAATAAAGTCAAAGCAAGAAGCAGATGGGGCCATCAACCTGGACAAAGTCTACAACCACTGGAGAAGTGAGAAGGACAGACGGGAAAAATAAGGTGACATTTAAGTTCTCAGTCAAATGTGTGCCTATTCTAGTGTCACTTTAAAGAATTTCTATTTGTGGATAATAATCATTAAATGCTGTTACATTGTGAGTTGTAAAAAGACAAAGAAAAACATGCTATTATACATTCTTTAATGACAAATACACTAAGCCCCACCCCAACAAATGGGACCAGGGAAGACAGAAGTAAGAGAGATGTGAGAAAATTATAAGTGGGCCAAATTACTTATATTAAAGTAATATTAACGGAAATAACTGCTGTACTTTGGTTCTTTTAATATGCTATGATAACACTTGTTATGATCTCGGGTTGTTTAGGCGTGGCCAGGGTGTGAACATCTGATGTTGCTCACCATCCAAGGAATGTTCACTCAGGGAGTTTTTGCTCACATACACGAATAATTAGGGGGAACATTGGGATCCTGGCTCAGTATGAGCAGCCATCCGCTACGACTCACTGGGGATTGAGAAGACAGAGCAGGCACGCGCACACCCCACACACACACAAACACACACCATATATATCAAGTAGTGTTTCTATGGCTACACTGTGATTTCTTAGTAGAAGTTCTATTTAGTAAGAGAAACTTTATTGTCTTTATCTGAGTGAATCTATAATTAATTCAACAGGTGAACTAATAGTAGTGAGATGTAATATCAGGAGAGGGAGAATGTTCAGTGGTTGGCAGCAGTGTGCCAGCCGATGGCCCCCTCCATGAGGCCACCACAGCTCAGCAGAACGCCAGTGTAGCTTCTTCTGGGGAGAAAAACACTTAGAGAGAAAATAAAGTTAACAGCTGAAATAACAGGAAATAATGCAATTAAAAGACTCAACAACTCACAGAGAACAAAGTGAAGGACACCAGACACCACAGTGCACTTGTTACCATTCCAGCTTAAACTTCACTTTGTGGCAGGCCACCAGGAGGCTCCACTCACACCCAGAAAAGAGGATGCAAACAGGATGTGATGTGTGAGTTGTGTATCTTGCGTGTTGTTCTGTGGTACTCACCAGTTGGAGTGATTAAAAGATGTGATCAGACCTACTCACGTGTCGTCCCTAACTTCCTCCACATTGGTGACCCTGTGAATGGACATGTCTGCTAACGATGAGCTAGCTGCCGCTGCTCCGGCGCCGGCCATGCAGTTCTCTTCGGCCGTTGCCGTTAAGCTCCCGGACTTTTGGCAACATGAACCTCTGTTGTGGTTTGTTCACATCGAAGCGCAGTTTGCCCTGCGTGGGGTTTCTGCTGACGACACGAAGTACCACCATGTGGTTGCATCGCTGGACCCTTTGTCTACTCGAAGGGCGATGAGAATTCTCCGAAATCCCCCGGCGCATGGAAAATACGACGCCCTGAAGCAGCTGTTGGTGAGACGCTACTCCCTCTCTGAGAAGGAACTGGCCGAACGTCTCCTTTCCCCCGCTAGTCTGGGGGATGGCACGGCGTTGGAGCTTATGGAAAGCATGTTGTCCCTGCTTGGTTCTGACGATGGTGGATTCCTCTTTCCGCATCTGTTCCTACGACGACTCCCGGCTCCGGTGCGGGCCGGCCTCGCCAACTCTCCACTACTGCGTCAGGATTACCGCACGTTGGCAGAGGAAGCAGATAGAATCCTCGCTGCCACCAAGACCTTCACGACACAGGCGGTGGTCCCGATGGCCCCCGAGATGGAACTTGACACACAGGTTGCCCCAGCGGGACCTGCCGAAGTTCCGACAGTGGCCGCCATTACCGGCCTGTGAGGCAGGCCACCGGGGGGCTCTACTCCCATCCAGAAAAGAGGATGCGAACAGGATGTGATATGTGAGTTGTATGTATATATCTTGCATGTCGTTCTGCAGTACTCATCAGTTGGAGTGATTAAAAGATGTGATCAGACCTACTCACGTGTAGTCCCTGACTTCCTCCACAACTTACTGAAACAAGTGTCTCACTTATGTCTATAAAATGTTGTTTAAAACTTCTGCAACTAGGTTCAAACTCCAAAAATTTCCAATCATATCTCATGTTTTTTAAGAGAAGTAAAACATTTAAATACAAAATGAACATTTAATAATTTGCTGCAAGAGGAAAGTTAACCTTTTACATTGATTCATTCAGAAACCAAACCTGGAACCACTGACTAAACAACTGAAGCTAAATGTTTACGATGTGAAAATTACATGGATAACAACAGGAATCATTGCAGTTAAAGGTTGAATATGGAACACGATCACCATAGTGACATCTAGTTGGTGGAAGGTTGTTAGTTGCAACAATAAAACAAAGTTTCCAGCGTCGGTATGTCAGGTTCGTTATGAAGTGACCAGCCGGCACCATGTCCAGCGACGAACTGTACAGGGTAAGAACAAATTTCTTCTAATAAGTTTATTTTACAACAATATTTAACACTAGAACATGGTGATGGTGACAGAGGAGTTAAGTGGACGCCCCACAATCGGAAGGTCGCAGGTTCGCGTCCCGCTCAGTCTGTTGCTGTCGTTGTGTCCTTGGGCAAGACACTTAACCCGACTTGCCTGTGTTGGTGGTTGTCAGAGGGGCCAATGGCGCAGAATGGCAGCCTCGCTTCTGTCAGACCACCCCAGGGTGGCTGTGGCTACATAGTAGCTTACCATCATCAGCAGTGTGTGAGAGTGAATGAATAATGGAAAGCGCTTTGAGTGCCTTGAAAAAGCGCTATATAAATCCAATACATTATTATTATCTTCTGGCCCCAGTTTTTCAAAAGTAATCCACTAGGATTTTGGATAACGGATTGGATCAAATCTTGAAAATAGGGTTTTCTAAATAAAAAACGGATTACATAATCAGATTAGATCACGTAATCCAATCTTGGTTTTGATTCGGATCAAACCTTTAGTTTGGGTTTTTCAGAACTTTTTTCTAGGATTTGATCACTTTGATCCAAAAAAATCTGGATTAAACTGAGTCCATCAGAAGGGTGGATTCAGCGTGGATTTCATGCCCAAAATGTAATGAAAACTTTAAAAATGTATCAAATAATACTATATTTGGATCATGCAGTATATTACAAGATATCCTATTTATTCATAAGGTTTTAATTTTATTTGTTCTTCCATCAGGCTACAGTGATTAGGTAGGCTTTAACGTATTCAGCCTTTCAGTAGAGGCCTACAGCAAAGTAGAAAGTTTGGCCTCATAAAATAATCCCCCAAACAGCTGTCAAAACTGACCAAAAACAATAAATTTTATTCTGCCACTAATTGATATATATGTTCATCACAATCAAAAATATTGTTGTTTCTAGAATATTTATTAGTGATGCATGCAATTACAGAATAACCAAAAACAATGCCAAGAATGGCAATCACTGATATTTGAAATCCAAAACAAATCCAAATCAGAAATAGTGTCTAACTATTGCGTCCCTTGTTGCACGTCCTGTCCGGATCAGATTGATCCAATCCGATGTTGCTTTGAAAAACTGGCTCAAAAGTAAGCTGGATTACGTGATCACGGATCGCAAAAAAAAAAAGGTTTACTAAATCCGGATCAATTTTATCTGGATTAAATGTTTTGAAAAACCGGGCTCTGGGCTCAGAAGCAGCTGCTTGACTTGCCGAGTCCACCATTTTCTACCCTGCCAGCCTCGCTGTGCCGAGTGGACTTTTTACCGTATTTGGAAACCCGCAACCAGGGTCCGAAATTAACGGTCGCCACTCGCCAAATGAGAGTAAATTGCTCCACTTGGCGAGTGAAATTTGGAGCGCCATCCGCCAAATGGCGAGTAAATGTTTGCATCAAATTAGTTATGTTTATCAGTCCTCTTCGATGGATTTCTTTGACACTCCTCTCTTGCCCGCATGTGACGTACACGCGTACGTGAAACGTGAGCGCCGCACCATACGTCATTTCCGCCTATCCCATTCGCTGTTTATCAAAGTAGCAGTTAGCTTAATGTTAAAACTAGCTGCAAAATGTGGCGGTTTTTAACTGGAGTCAGCCAGCCTCCAAAAAGAAAACTCGTGAAATTGGAAGAAAAACCACCAGGACCAGTGGCCAGAAGATTTAATGAAAAGTGGTGAACTGGAGATGGCGGTGTCGTAAGACACTGGCTACATTATGAAGCAGAATTGGCGCAAATGAACTGCACCGTTTGTCGCTAGTACGCTAGAGAGAAGAATCGGAACAACTCATTTGTCATAGGAAATAAGACGATGAAGCTTGAGACTATTCGAGAACATGAAAACAGCAAATGCCATATTGCCTGCACATCCATGTCCCGGGCTCAATCTGAGTCTCTACTCGTGACGCCCACAGTGTCGGCGCTAATGTCCATGTCAGAGCAAACAAGCTCAAAAATGAAAATGCTGTTTCGCACCGTACATGCTATTGGGAAGAAGGCAAGGCCATTTCCTGATTTTGCGTGGATGTGCGAGTAAGTAACACTTTGCTTCTTTGAAATGACCATGCTCTTAAATGCAGATGTGAAATATGGCTAATTCTAATACAAAATGTTATAACAAAAAAGGCAAGTTATATTGATTAATATTATTGTTTATTTACAATATGCAAATGTACAAATATAATTCTATTTTTATTCTTTGCAGTCTGGATGAACAAAAGGGAATTACTTTGGGATCAACATACAGAAATGAAAAGCAGGCCAAAGTGTTTATGCACTATATAGCAGAGGTAGAAAGAAACAACATCAGAGAAAATCTTAAAAACACAAAATTTCTCTCTATAACCACTGATGGCTCCACAGACAGTTCTGTGAAAGAGGAGTTGGTGTATGTTAGATTTAGTCACGAAGGCAAAATTGAGTCAACATTTGTTGGTATCAAGTCAGTGGAGAAGGCAGACGCATCACACATTAGCAAAGACATTAGTGATATCATGGATGAAGTGAGTGATGACTGGGGAAGCAAACTGGTCGCTATGGGAACAGATGGGGCTGCAGTAATGACTGGAGCCAAAAATGGAGTCGTCAGCAAGTTGAAGGGTGTCCGGGCCTACATCATTGGCATCCACTGCATGGCACATCGCCTCGAATTGAGCTTTTCTGATGCTATGCGCTCCAATGTGATGTTTCAGAAAGTGGAAGACCTGCTTTCTGGGCTATACACCTTCTATCACACCAGTCCACTCAACAGGGCGAACCTAATTAACAGCTTTCAGGCTCTTGGCCAAAAGCCATTGGTGCCCACCAGAATAGGTGGGACCCACTGGGTAGAACACCTGCTGTGTGCCCTGGACCACTTCCTGCGAGGATACCGGGGCCTTGTACAGCACCTGGAGCAGGTATTGGCTAAGTAATAATAATGTGTGATGACCTATAAGTAAAATTAGTTAGAAATAATTAACATGTACCATAATCAATAGAGAGCAGTTGTTTATTCATGTGTTTGTTCTTTAAATTAATTTTAGATTCAGTCTCCCGATGCTCAAAATATCAGGGGAGTCCAGCAGGCCAAGGCCAGAAAATACTACTCTACCATTAGGGAAGCTGTTATTGTCCAGTTTTGTGGCTTCCTGCATGATACCCTCACCCATCTGAGCAGCCTGTCCACCTGTCTGCAGAGATCTGTCATCACTATAGCAGAGGCCCATGGTGCCTTGTGTTCAACACAAGCAGTACTGGATAAATACAAAACCAGGTATGTTTATTAAAGTACTTTTAGAATTTTTTTTTCTTTTAAAGTTGATACTAGAGAAGGTGAAGAAAGTGTGTTGCTGTTATTTATCAGACAGGAACCCATGATGAAAGCCACAGTTGCAGACTGCTATGAGGGAATAACACAAGAGCAGGTGATAACAGGGCCCTCATCAGCTCTCAGAAAGAAGTGATCGACAGGCTAGTTGAGAAAATGAATCGCAGGTTCCAGGATGCCAGTGTAGGGATTCTGCATGCCACCAAGCTAGTCAGCTTCACCAACTGGCCACAGTCAGGGGTTGAAGAAGCAGGTTGGTTTATTAGAGCTGTCCAGTCAGGTTGTGAATAAAATTTGCATGCTTATTTATTTTTATGCCTTGTGTTTATACAACTGTTCTAGAGTTTGGTGACGCAGAAGTGGAAACACTTGTGGACCACTTCAAGCCTGTCCTAGAGACCTCTGGCGTCCACGTTGAAAGGATTCCTGACCAGTGGACTGCCCTCAAGTCGCTGATGTATCAAGAGCCTGGGTCCCTGCCGAAGATGTCATGGATCGCAGTAAACAGACGCTTTCAGCATTCCTGCCCTGATTTGCTGGCATTGTTCGACCTGGTCCTGTCCCTCCCTCCCTCAACTGCTGAGTGTGAAAGAGGTTTTAGCACTATGAAGCAAGTTAAAACTGACTGGAGGGCCAACATAAGCCCTGACACACTTTCAGATATTCTCATGGTGCAGCTGTGTTCTCCAGAGATCAAGGACTATGACCCAAACGAGGCGGTAATGCTGTGGCACAAAGACTGTGTCAGAAGCAGGAGGCCAGATTTCATGGACACAGAAAACAAGTCTGACTAGATTTCAGTGAAAGAATTTGTTAAAAACATTTCCAAAAAAAAAAAAAAAAATCAGAAATGACTAACAAGTTGTGTTTCTCATTAATGATGTTTTAATTATGTTGTCACTCCTCTCTGTTTGGATTCAACATATCATATTGTAGAATAACGTGCTTTTGGGTATATCTAAATCATTTAGAATTTTGGCCGGTAAAAAATATGCTTGGCCGGTAGATTTTAAGCATCTACCGGCCAACTTGGCCGGTGAGTCAAAATTTGAATTTCGGACCCTGCCCGCAACGGTGCCCTCTATTTACTGGTAGATGTAAACATTAAACCAGTGTCAAGCCCATCAAAATAAAAATTTGATATATATATATATATATATTTTTTTTTAATTAAAATATAGCTTTTAACGGAAATACTGTAACTTCATTCTGCACACCTCTAAATGCCCAGCGGAGGTATAATTTTAAAAAAATATAGCTTTTTATTAAATTTAATCGGATGCTTTGTGCCCTGTGTGGACTCTCATGTGTATGTTGAAATGTCCCTTTCGGGTAAATGTTTTACCACAGAGCTCACAAGCAAAAGGCTTCTGTCCTGTGTGGACTCTTATGTGTGTGTTTAAATTCGACTTTACACTAAATCTTTGTCCACAGAGCTCACAAGCAAAAGGCTTCTCTCCTGTGTGGACTGTCATGTGATTGTTTAAACTTGACTTGTGACGAAATCTTTGTCCACAGAGCTCACAAGCAAAAGGCTTCTGTCCGGTGTGGACTCTCATGTGTATGTTTAAAGTTTTCTTTAGGGTAAATCTTTGTCCACAGAGCTCACAAGCAAAAGGCTTCTGTCCTGTATGGACTCTTATGTGTGTGTTTAAGCTCAACTTTACACTAAATCTTTGTCCACAGAAGTCACAAAAAAATGGCTTCTGTCCCAAGTGGGCTCTCATATGTGTGTCTAAATGTCCCTTTTGGATAAATCTTTTACCACAGAGCTCACAAGCATAAGGCTTCTGTCCTGTGTGGACTCTCATGTGTCTGCTTAAACTTGAATTGTGACTAAATCTTTGTCCACAGAGCTTACAAGCAAAAGGCTTCTGTCCTGTGTGGCCTCTCATATGCTTGTCTAAATTACACTTTTGGAAAAAACTTTGTCCACAGAGCTCACAAGCAAAAGGCTTCTGTCCCGTGTGGACCCTCATGTGTGTGTTTAAATATCCATTTTGGGCAAAACGTTTACCACAGAGCTCACAAGCAAAAGGCTTCTCTCCTGTGTGGACTCTCATGTGCTTGTTTAAACTTGACTTCTGACTAAATCTTTGTCCACAGAGCTCACAAGCAAATGGCTTCTGTCCTGTGTGGACTCGCATGTGTACGTTTAATTGTCCCTTTTGGGTAAATCTTTTTCCACAGAGCTCACAAGCAAAAGGCTTCTGTCCTGTGTGGACTCTCACGTGTTTGTCTAACTGATCCTTTTGGGTAAATCTTTTTCCACAGAGCTCACAAGCAAATGGCTTCTGTCCTGTGTGGACTCTCATGTGTTTGTCTAACTGATCCTTTCGGGTAAATCGTTGTCCACAGAGCTCACAAGCAAAAGGCTTCTGTCCTGTGTGGACTTTCATGTGTGTGTTTAAACTTGACTTGAGACTAAATTTTTGTCCACAGAGCTCACAAGCAAAAGACTTCTGTCCTGTGTGGACTGTCATGTGCTTGTTTAAACTTGACTTGAGACTAAATCTTTTTCCACAGAGCTCACAAGCAAAAGGCTTCTGTCCTGTGTGGACTCTCATATGTATGTTTAAAGTTCCCTTTCGGGTAAATCTTTGTCCACAGAGCTCACAAGCAAAAGGCTTCTGTCCTGTGTGGCTAAAAGTTTTTCCATATTCATCACAAATATGTGATTTTTGTTTTGTCTGGTCTTTCCTGCTAGAGTCTACATTTTGCTTCAGTCTAACACGTTTCTTATCAATACAACAGCTTGAAGAACTCATTCCCGAATGACTTGTCACTGTCAAATGTTTTTGGAGAGACCGCTCATAGAGAAATTGTTTACCACACTCTGGGCAGCTAAAAGATTTGACAGCCTTAACAAGTGATTTCGAAGAACTGCTCTCCTTCCAGTTTTTGTTACAATCTTTAGTTTTTGGCTCAGAGTCTGACAAGAGTTTCAGGTGACCATCAGAATTGTTGCCATCTTGGTCCTCTACTTCATCACTGCTGACTTCAGTCTCTGAAGAGTTGGAATCATCTTCATAAACACTTAGATCTGGATTCCTGGTAATTTCTGCTCTTCCACAGTCCTCTCTACCACTTGCTGCTTTCATCTGGTCAGTGGTGCTGCTGGTTGGAAGATCTCTGTCTTTGGGTTGGTGCTGATCAAACTGTGACAACAGAACTTCTCTTCCTTAAACTGACAAGAAACTGCAGAGAATGAAATGTTGGTGGCATAAGTTTCAATTTCATATAGCTGCTTCTCCTCTTCCTTAGTCATGTTGAGGGGCTCCAGGTCCTTCTGGTTCAAAGGAGGCCTCAGTTCTTCAGGAGCTGCTTCTTAAATTAGTACCAACTGCTGAACATCTACACGCAACACAGACACAAAAACATTAAAGTTGCAGTATGAGATTTTTTAATGCTGTTCAAGTAAGCTATTTAAGAAATAACACAATACAAACAGGGTCCAACCCCTTTCTCCAGGGCCAACCTCCCTGAGCCAGCTAGCTGGTTCACGGTGACATCAGGGGTATTCCGTACTCCAATTGGATGGTTAGGGTGAAGCTATCGCCACCTAGTTTTGCTAGCACAGTACCCAGGGTCCAAAATTAACACTCGCCAAATGAGAGTAAATTGCTCAATTTGGCGAGTAAAATTTGGAGCGCTACCCGCCACATGGCAAGTAAATGTTTACAACAAATTAGTTATGTTTATAAGTCCTCTTCTATGGATTTCTGTGACGCTCCTCTCCCGCCTGCATGCGACGTACACAGGCGAACACGAAACGTGAGCGCTGCACCCTACGTCATTTCCGCCTATCCCATTCACTGTTTATCAATGTAGCGGTTAGCTTCGTGTTAAAACTATCGGCAAAATGTGGAGGTTTTTAATTAGAGTCAGCCAGCCTTCAAAACAAAAACTCGTCGAACTGGAAGAAAAACCACCAGGACCAGTGGCAACCAGAAGATTTAATGAAACGTGGCGAACTGTGGCTACATTATGAACCAGAATATGCGCAAATGAGCTGCACCGTTTGCCGCCAGTACGCTAGGGAGAAGAACCCAGGGTTCTTACACTTTATCCACTGACAAATCCAAGTAGGGCTGCTTAATAAATCGAATTTTAATCCCAATTACTATATGGGTTTTGAACAATTCTAAAAACAAAACAAGTCGATTATTAGCTCCTCCCCCTCGTGGTTTACTCCCGTGCTACACCGAGCTGCAAATCAAGCGAACCTCCCACACAGCGTTGCCAATTTAGCAACTTTGTCGCTATTTCTAACAACTTTTCAGACCCCCTTCTTTACTTTTATTTCCTAAAAGCATTTAGCGAACAACTTAGCAACATTTCCGATAACTCTTAGCTACTTTCTGTATAACTTTGTCGCCGATGTTCCCTACGGGTTAGCAAAACACTTAGCTGCACTCCGGACCGACAAGCTTGCGGTCTCCGTCACTTTCGACGGGTAGTTAAAGAGGGCAGTTCTCCCTTGCGCTGACGCAAAATAGCGTTGTGTGTCTCCGTTTCGACGCAGATGGAGAATTATAAATTAGGCTTTACGTCGACTGATCAATCATAAACCTTTCTCGGTGGCTCTCATTCTCTAGAAAAATTTTGTTTTTACAAGTTAAATAAATTCAAGACACAGCGAGCCACATCTGAAGTTGATTTACACGCATTTTACTGTCTTCATGCGCTCTCACGTCACACCTCCAGGATCTCATGCTGATAATCATCAGTTCATCTCTGAGCGACATTGCATCGTGCAGCTCTACACACTCTCCTATGGCTCTACTGGACAGGGCTAAATTATTATGCAGCAAGTTGTGGAAGTTCACTACAACATAGAAGTTTATATGTTTATATTTATTTTATATTACGTATGTTTGCACTGTGTAGCCCTTTTTGTCAGTATTTTGCAGTATTTGTTTGATCAAATTGGGTCTGTTTTGGGTAGGCTTAAATAAGTGAAAGTTTATCCTAGACCCTTTTGGTTATTAACTATGAGTAATGGCGCTTACACACTAGCACCGGCTCCGAACGGGCGGGATTGGGTAAGTTCCTTTCACATCCGGGTGGCCCGGGATTTTCCGGAGCTGAACCGTACGTATTTTCGGCCCTCATCCGAAGGAGGTCTGACTCGCGCCGAAACCGGGCCCACACACCCACTGCCGACTCATTGGTCGGCTCAAATTCACGCCTACCTTTAGGGGGAACCTCCGATTAGCGGATAGAATCCGTCAGTGGGGGCTTCCCGCATGCGCGCTTTATTATCACTCTGAATGCGGAGGAGTTAACAAATTTCTGCTAGTAAAAAAACCTGTTGATATATTTAGTTTCAATTGTGACTAGTAAGAATATGATCTGGACTAGGATTAATTATATTGTCGCTATGTAAAATAGGAATTATTAGCTGTTGATTAAATGATAAAATTGCTTGCCACGCGAACTCGGATCTGCTTTCGCAGCCAAACATGGTCCATGCTTCGGTTCAAAAATAGATGCCATGAACGACGAGGTCCTTAATTAAATTACTGGGGCCTCATTTATCAACCGTACTTACGAACAGATCTGTGCGTATTTCGTGCATGGGAACGATTTTGCGCATTGTGTGGTATTTACTAATTTGTACTTGTGCGTGAAAACGTTCCTAAATATAAGAACAGCTCTGACCGTGCGTAGGAACAGCATCTAGTGGCAGAACGAGGGAACAGCAATTCTGAAGGTCTCAGTGATCCACGCGTGTTCCTCATCCACTAATTATTCTACCCAATAAATAATTATTTTGGTGGATAAACAGCTGTGTCACGTTATTGGACCTAAAACACCCGTGAACCACGGGAATCTGACTGTAGAACGACTGATTTCATGTTATTTTGTAATCACAATGTTTACTCTTCCCATTTTATGATGTTTTAAATCATTTTGAATGTATTTATTTATCATGTTTTAATTTAATTATTTTGTCCTTGTGAAGCACCTCGTGATTTTTTGTGAGATGCGCTATATAAAAGATCTTTTCTTATTATTATTCTTATTATTATTGGAGGATTTAGCAGAGCAGAGTGCACTCCGGAGGGAACGGCTCTTCCGTGAGCGCAGCGCACTGATCCAATTCCAGTCCATATTCTATTTTACAAATAAAACAACCTCCAGAACCTCCTCTGCTCCCCGATCAATCACGCGTTGTCAAGTGTCCAGTGTTTTGATCTCGCTGTCAATAAAGTTTTTCTTTTTTTTCCGGGAAGAACCCAGGGAATCCCCTCCGAGCTGAGGATGTAGTGTGACCAAATATGGTTAATTGAGGGCGTTTCTGTATGTAAATGACGATACACGGACATGCGCGCCTGAATGCGCACAGGTGGGATTTATCATCAGACGATTGCGGAGGAACATGCGTACGAGAGGCCACCGCATGTTTCATAAATCAGGACATTGACTGTTCGTACACACATTCTAAATTTCATCCGTAGGTGGGAATATAGGAACGTTTCTACCAACGTTTGATAAATGAGGCCCCTGGTATTTACATGTTTAGTGACAAATCTGAACACACGTGTTACAGTTAGCTCTGCTGCTGTTTACTTTCCCCAGATGCAGCCAAAACTTTGATTTTTTTCGGTATTTTATTAGTTCGCGTATTCTGAGGTGTTTTGTAAACAAAGTTTGTGAATGAGAGTAGCCGACGTCTGACGTGACCCGCTGCAGCGGAGGGTACGGGGCTTTGCGGCTCATAACAGACTTTTTAGCACCGAAAAAGATATTTCTTACCATTTTTTTTGGTACCCTGCTCTACTCCAGTCTTGGTTTCATAACTAATTATTATCACAGAAGGACCCGCTGGATCCCATACGCAGGGCAGAGCTCTCACACACGCGACTAGCATAAAAGTTTCATGGTTGAAGTAGGTCTGCTTCATAGCGAAGCCAGCGGACACCGCCGGTCCACCGGCTGGTCTCTATAGGAGGATTTAGCTGAAAACAGATGGACTTTTTTTGTTATCTTGAAGACATTTTGCCTCTCATCCTAGAGGCTCCTTCAGTTCCCAGACTTTGTAGGAGGCTGTGAGTTGTGGTCAGAAACAAACACACTGACTGAAGTCTTTTTTTCTTTCTTGAAAACATGTTTTTGTCTAAGTTAAGGTGATGCTATTGTTCATAGAATTAAAATTCAAGTTGAAGTTTAAACTATTTCATCAAGTAAGACCTGTGGTCAGCTGGCTCATTTAAAAAAAAATTTTTAGACCCTTCATCTTGAAAGAATCGGAATCGAGAATCGATAGGAACTGGAATCGAAACGAGGAATTGGAATCGGAACCGGAAACGTTCAAATTCAAATGACGCCCAACCCTGGCTGTTAGCTGTTATATCAACCTACCAGTCCTGAAGGAAGCTAGCAAAGCTGTCACCAATTCATACACGGAAGAGGGGTGGTATCAGCTGTGGCGTCCGGTGTCATGTGGATCAGAGCAGCAGAGTAAACAAGCTTCTGCCTAGCCATCAGCCGATCGTGGCACATGGTGTGAGCTGCAGTGAAGATCGAGATGGAGCTAACATCAACCACTGGCTGCTTAGCGATCGGATAGCCGATGAGGTTTGGCTGAAGCCAAGGACACGCTGTGGAGATGAAGTAACTAATGCTAGCGTAGCCACCGGACGACCGCTGAAGTGTGTTGGGAGAGACACGGCAGGCTGTGGTAAGAGAGGAGACTTTAATAGAAGGAACTTTCTTGAAGAAGGACTTTGGAACTGATACGTTGGGACCGGATTGGTAGCTTTATTATGAAAAAACGAAATGATCAGCTTGAGGTGAGTCAGGAACAACCAGTGCTTAATTTGAGCCGGATCTTGCCGGAACAGGATCCGGGAACTGTCTTATTTTGAAGGGACGCTTTCCGGTAATTGTCTGCTAGGATCCGTTAACTTGCGCTGCTACCTTGTGATTACAATGGGTAAACGAGGATGCTGTGTTGGTCAGGGACTTACGGGTGAGTGGTTTATTTGTCCAATCTCATACCTAAACTTTTCGCTTTTTGGCAAAATCGCCGTTTTTAAGCCAAATAAGCTGTTCTGGTTTGAGCAGTCATCAAGGGAAGGAGGGGATTCATCTTGTTCACAAACGATCTTTGTTTTAGAGTGTCTTCATTTGACCAATCACAGTCGCGGAAACAGACACTTTGGCAGCGCCGCACCCGCACAGCGCACACGAGCAGCGGCTTTGAGCTTAAAGTTTGTCAAATCAAACAAAATCACCACTAAATAACACGGTTTTTCTGTCGAGGACTGTAGCAGATTTAACTCCTTTCAGCCTTTATAGATTTTTTCCCGAGGCTCGTCGTGTTTTTTTTCCAAGTCAAGTTTGGAGTTTAACGTAACCATCGCCAGTATTTAACTCCGTTAAAACCAGTAGCTGTATAAATGAAAGGTTAAAACCTAATATTAACAACATAAATATTTTTTTCTGGTGAGAAATTGCCACCAGCATGCTGCAGCCTCACTCATGTAAAAGTCATCCTAATATATTGATCTGGGCAGCGCAAGATTTAAGGAAGCTGGAGTACAAACACGTGATGAGATCATTTCATAATGTTGTAACATTTCTGCAGCACTAAAGCAGAGTTGTAACATTTTGACCTTAGCAGTGGTTTATTAAAGTATTCAAGCAAACAGCTGAGATAAAGCTGCATCTCCCTAGCCTAGTGAACTAGACCAAATTCTTGCTTTGCAGAGTTTGGTCTAGGCACGCTTCATTGGAAACCTCGCAGCCTGATCCACTGCTGTGGCTGTCCAATCACAGCTCGCTATAGTTTTGTTTGGGCCAATCACAGCACTCTATATTTTGGGCCAATCACAGAGCGGGAGTAGCAGATTACATCAGCGCTGCGGCCGCGAACCCAAGCAACATGGCGGCAACGCAGGAACCACGTTGGTTTTAAACGGCTTTGTCATCAACATTGGATTATTTAGACTCCAACGTGCGTAAGTCTGTCTGATATACTTAGCGGCTTCTTATTTTTTATCAAACAAAGTAGTGCAATGTCCCAGTACACCTGATATTCACATGTTTTCATACAAAAACGACAGAAATCATTGATGTTAGACGCCGTTGTTGCCTCCCTCTTTTCTGTCGCTGTGATTACGTTGTTCGTTACTCTGATTGGTCCTAGCGCTATCCAATTACGTGCTGACATTTTGAAAGACAACCGTAAATCCCGCCTCACGACTGAGGGCCGTCAATGGTTCGTGGCCAGACTATATATTCACATATATAGGATGGCTTGCCAGGCTAGCATCTCCCTGCAGCTCCAGCTCTTCCTAAACATTTAATCAGAACCAACTCATCAGAGCAGCATGAACACAGCAATAACCTTCTAAGGATTCTGGAATATTTTCAGATGTTTTCATGTTTGGTGTTCTGTGAGTTAGTCTCACAGTAATTCTTAATTATATGATGATCCTAATCATTTCCTGATCATTTTTGTCAGGCATATTTTTTCTTTTTTTCTGAGCAGAGGGACTGTCTAAACCTTATGGTAGAAAATGGTTTGCATTTAGCAAAAATCGCATTGATTTTTTTTAAGTATTCCAACAAATTATTGTAGCAATAAAAGGAATGTAAATGTCACAGGTCCCTACAAACCCACTGATGCAACTCTGCAGCATGCGAGGACCTTGTGAGAAATTTAAGCACTGGGAACAACACTTGGAGGCTGGTGTCTAGCTGTTGCGGGCGGGGTTCTCATCATATGCGGCTGCCGAGTGTTGGAAATTAATAGGACCTGACTAATTTGATGTGTCTTTTGATTTCATTGTTTGTTATTCAAACTAACAAAGTACAGCAACGGTGTAGCAGCTAGTCTCTTAGTTGCATTGTCAGACGCCATGCTTCCAGGGTGCACTGCTGCCCTCTGCTGTTTCTTTCAGGTTACAGTCATAGTGCAAACGCATAACGTGGAGCTCATATGTCCCTAAATAGCTACAGAATTTCAAGATGGTGGATGACCATGGAGCGTTGACCACAATTTATGTATTAAATATGTAAAATTTGAAGCTGAGAGGAATATTTAGAATTGATGTTGGTGAGAAATATTAATGTAAAATGACACGTTTGTGCACTGGATGCACAGAATTTGGTAGTAAACAGGTAAAAATATTACACACTGGGGCTTTAAGGAAAAGCACTGCTGTAGTTTTCATGACAAATTAGCAATTTAGCCGCTATTATTAGTCAGTTTTTAGATCCCCCAAGTCACTATAAAGCGCGTTAAGTGTCATAATAGAGCGAGTTTATCTGATCGCTTATGAAACTAACATGAAGCTTCAGCCAATTCAACGACCGAGCTGCGGGATTTTGGTGGTCAGGTCTAAATGGGCCTACTCAACACGTCCCACCGACAGCTTCAACAGACCGCACGACAGTCGCACCGCGGCGGCCGCAGAATCCTGTAGCTGCCGCTGACCTCATTTATATAGTCATTGGCGCTGACTAGTACTGAGTGAAACCACATCGACCCACATTTCATATTTCAACCCATTAACCAACAAACAACGTTACAACAAGCACCGTATTTAACCCTAATAAATTTATAATATCACCAGTATATGATTAAACCAGTGTAAACAATGGCTAACTAGCTACATTGCTAAGCTAAACTAGCTCGAGAGCGTTAGTAGTCGAATAAATAAAAACATAACTTTACTTACCGATAAAAATGGAGCGGGGAGTTCTTGGACGCTCGGTTAGTGTAATCAATGTCACAACAAGCCATTGTCGTCCAACAATATCAAAATGAACATTCGAACACGTCTACACCAAAGACTGTATATATAAGACGAAACAAGAACGAGTAGGTCTTGGCTGCGGCTTGTAGCGCGGGGCGCGTGATTTGGAATCGTAGGATGGCCAAGGAAGATCCCGCCTTTCTCGCCTCTGATTGGCTAAAGGGTTCTCCTACGATTGGCTATTTCATTTAGCAGCAAACCGTCCTCTTTCCACTAACAGAATAGCTGTTTTGGGAGTTTTGTAAAGAAAATGCTAATTTAGCAATATAATAACCATTTTGTTCTGTTTTGAAAGTTTTTTTCTGTTCAATTAAAAACACTGAAATACGTAAAATGTGAACATAAATCTAGTTGCATTTATCAGTGTTGGATTTACTTTATATCTGTTGCTCTCAAGCATTGAGGTTTAGCGGAGTACATAGGCTATGTGTGCCTTACCTGGGTATGAAATATAATAAAACTGTCCTATTTTGCCCAGCTGTGTATTGATAGTGCATGCAGTTTGTACTACTAGCCAGTAGAGGGCAGTATCGTAACACCAATGGTTGTGTGATCCAAAGACTGGTGTGATCACGTGCTGAACCCGGGCCGACCATAGACATATCGACCCTGCAATAAAGATGGCGGATTGAACACGTCCCGGTGTCTCGTCAGTACACTGTGTGCAGCAGGTCTGTTTCTCTTCTAGAATAATGAAAGCTGGTGGAAAAATAGGTCTAAATTATAATCAGCTTTGAATTAAATTTAGATTAAATGATACAAATTTAAACAGACGATTCTAACCAAAGACTGTATATATAAGAGGGTTATATAGGGATCTAACTTGCAAACAGCCTTAACCTATGAAAGTGGACATAAACATAGCCTATAGATAACTCCATGCTTAACAGATATAAAGTCAATCCAACAGTGTGATAAATGCAACAAGATTTATTACAATTTCACATTTGACGTTTTTCAGGTTCTTTTATAAAATAAACTGAAATTGGTATATTGTAAAACAGGACAGAATAGTTATTATAAAACTAAGTTCAAAGTTTCTTTAAAAAAAACCCAAAAACTCAAGATCTGGCTGCAGACCCACCTCTTATATTTGCTGCAGACATAAAAACCCTGCAGCGTGAGAAGACGGTTTGCTGTTACATGAAATAGCCAATCATAGGAGAGCCCTTCCAGCCAATCAGAGCTGAGAAAAGCAGGACCTTCCTTGGCCATCCTACGATTCCAAATCACGCGCACGGCGTGGGGAGTGGGCACAGGGCACAACCATACCATATACGGAAAAGGTGCCATTGCTTTCCGGAACTGAAGGGGGCGCCATTTCCTATGTCAACTGCGGTATCTCAGTTTTGTTTTGTTTTTATTAACTAGGTACAACTAAATTATTTTTTGTTCATTCATTTTACTTATATTGCACATTGTTTACAACACAATATTTTTCAAATATTGTTAAACAAAATGTATTTAAGAAACTATTTATTTTTTCAACCATCGTAGTTTTCATTTCTAGCAAGTTGGAAAAGGGCAAAAAGGGGAATTCCAAAAAGTCTCCTTAATCAGCTCTAATTTTAAAACTACAATACTTAAACTTTTCAAACCAAGACTAGATTATTCTGCATTAACAGCAGTGTTAATCCTGTTGGATGCACTGCGTCAACAGCAGTCTTACACGGCGGCCGCCAGAGGCCGCCAAAAGCACCACAGAAACTACAGACGGCCACATGAGTTGTCCTGAAACCCCAGTTTGTGATTTATGAACCTTTTACTTAATTTGTGAGATTTTATTGAAAAGCATAAGCTGTAGTTTTTTGGAATCTTGACCACATTAGAACTGGTCCAGCTCAAAATCTACAATATTTAAACACTTCAAACAGGACTAGATAAAAAAAATGTACAGTACAAATAAACTAGGGCTTCATATGGTGCTGAAACTAGCCTTTATTGGGCTTTCACAAATCAAATAAAGGTCTCGTGAATCACAAACTGTTTTTTAGGATAGTGTTATCAATGTAGAATAGTTTAGTCCAGGTTTGATGCATTTAAGTATTGTAGTTTTGAAATGAGAGCGAATCAAAAGGGGTCAGGGGGTTGAAAAATTAGTTGGAATTACTGTTTGTGTAGTCTGGATGTTGATCAAATGTGAGGGTGGGAGTAGATATTCTACTGGGGTGGGGCTGAATTGGCAACCTCGGGCTCCGTGGGGCTCTCTGACGCTGCTGCAGTGGGCCCTGACCAGATGGGCTGGGGTCTCCTTGCCCCGGGGTGGTGCTTATTGGGGTCAGCGGGGGAGCTGGCTCCCTGGGAGGGCTACGCCCCCCAGTCTTTCCTCCCCATCCTCAGACATTTCCCTCCTCCTGCTCCATCACATCACCACATACACATAGGGCCTTGAGGTAAGGGCTAGTTCTGTGGGTGTGGGTATGATTCCCATCTCCGCAGTTCCGTAGCGGCCGGCGCCCCAATTTTAATTTGCATATTAAACACTTCCATCAATGACATTTCATGCAGATTCAGACTTAGGGCCTTGAAGGGGGGCACAACCTCTACAGCACCTGTAGAGGGGGATCACTCAGCCTCTCCTCGGGTGCCGGTGCCCACTTCCAATTTTAAGCTGCACCTAGACACCGACGGTTCAGGGGGGGTTGTGTGCTGACACCAGATGGTGTAGACCAGATGGTGTAGACCGGATGATGTCTGCGCTGCCCCATCCCCCCCCAACCGCAAAATGCACTCTAACAACACGCATCAACACCACATTAGAGCAGGGAGACTAGGGGTCTTTCCACACTACTGTTCTCGGGTCGCTGCCCGAGGGTGGAGACTAGGAGTGGGAGCTGGCTGTCTGGTCGGGGTCTGGGGTGGTGGGTCACTTTGCTCTGCGCTGGGTGGGGTTGCCTGTTCATCATCACCCCAGTTAGAACAGGACCATCTCAGTCCGGTAGTGGTTGTGCCCAGTGTGCAGCTGTATCACACCAGAGTGTGTAGGGTGTGTATGGGGAGTGTGAGTGGGTGTATTACGTGCATTCTTGTGTGTCTAGGTCGAATGTGTTTTTGAGTGAGTAAGAGGGTGGGAGTGTGTGACTATGTTTGTGTGTGACTGCCTATGTGTCAGGTAGAGTCTTGGACTCCTTCCCTCTCCTGGGACATCTTGTGATGCTATAACATCTTGACCTACCCTCCCCCCACATCCATTGACCTTTCGCCGAGCCCCGTCCCCCTTAGTTACTGTTGCCAACTCTGACAATAAGTGGATCAAATACTGCAGCTCCGCATATTTCCGTGATGGAAAGAAGTAGACAGATGCGTGTCAGCGACATTTTTTGGAGCAATTCCTCCTCAATATCATCCAGATCGAGGCAAAAGGGTTACAGTATGCAGTGGAGGGATATATTAGTGTCGGCTCCGCTGAGCGAAGCCTAGCAGGGAACAAGGAGTTTGGAGTTTGGGAGAAGGTCCGGCGTCCGGGGACGCGTGGATCCAAGGAGCGGTGGCGGCGATGCGGTGTCCCTGTGAGCTGTCAGCCGATATCTAAACATGTTTACTCGAAAACCACAGAAGGAGAGTTGAGCTCGTCACATGAATCAAATACATTTACTGAAAGGTGAAATGGTCAAGAAAGAGCACGGTGGGGAGCGTTTTGTTCTTGGTAGTGAACACGAGCCCACATTAAAGTGCTGAGCCTGTCAGAACGTGGGAATGAAGCCGTGTAGCAAACTGAACCAAGGCCAGGGACAGCTCAGTCTCTGCCATCAGGCTCCTGCTTGGTGAGGGTGCCTCTTAAGAGTTATTTGTTTAGTAAAATAAAGAAATGTCAGTGTAATTATTTAGTTCAATGTAAGAAAGCTAATGTGTTTTTCAAAAGTGTTTCCTCCAGAATGCACTTATAATCACACAAGCAGCGTAGTGTAGCCAGATGGCTCACTGCACAACAGGTCCTGACGAACAGTTCAGCTCTCATTCGTTCATTCATTCATTCATTCATTCATTCATTCATTCATTCATTCATTCATTCATTCATTCATTCATTCATTCATTCATTCATTTTATTCACAGAACTCACTGGATTACACATTTACAGTCACAAAGTTCTCAGTTCTGTAAAATGGACTCCAGAGAAGCTAAAGTTGGTTTATAAATAGGGGCTCGCATAATCCACAACATTAAAGTCAACAATACATAAAACCACCCTCCCAAAAACCCACCCATATCATCCACAATACCACTGAACCTCTAAACATTTTCCTACCAGCAAGCACACATCACGTCTCAGTGATCACCTTAGTCAAGAACAAAACAAAGAATGGGTATAATCAGCATAACTACTAGCCTAGTGAACTAGACCAAATCTTGCTTTGCAGAGTTTGGTCTAGGCACGCTTCATTGGAATCCTCGCAGCCTGTGGCTGTCCAATCACAGCTCGCTATAGTTTTGGTTGGGCCAATCACAGCGCTCTATATTTTGGGCCAATCACAGAGCGGGAGTAGCTGATGACGTCAGCGCTGCGGCCGCGAACCCAAGCAACATGGCGCCAACGCCGGAGCCACGTTCTTTTGAAACGGCTTTGTCATCAACATTGGATTATTTAGACTCCAACGTGCGTAAGTCTGTCGGCTATACTTAGCGGCTTCTTATTTTTATCAAAGTAGTGCAATGTCCCAGTACACCTGATATTCACATGTTTTTATACAAAAACGACAGAAATCATTGATGCTAGACGCCATTGCTGCCTCTCGCTTTTCCGTCGCCGTGATTACGTCACATTGTTCGTTACTCTGATTGGTCCTAGCGCTATCCAATTGCGTGCTGACATTTTGAAAGACAACCGTAGATCCCGCCTCACGACTGAGAGCCGTCAATGGTTCGTGGCCAGACTATATATTCACATATATAGGATGGCTTGCCAGGCTACATAACTACAGCAAGAATCAATAAAATGTGAAATCCATGGGGACAATTATGTGTAATGTGATATAAGATTATATTATAGATAAGAGAAGATGGTTCCTTTATAGAATTGACCTTTCGCTGAGCCCCGCCCCCCTTAGTTACTGTTGCCAAGTCCGACAATAAGTGGATCAAATACTGCAGCTCCGCATATTTTCGTGATGGAAAGAAGTAGACAGATGCGTGTCAGCGACATTTTTTGGAGCAATTCCTCCTCAATATCATCCAGATCGAGGCAAAAGGGTTACAGTATGTAGTGGAGGGATATATTAGTGTTGGCTCCGCTGAGCGAAGCGTAGCAGGGAACAAGGAGTTTGGAGTTTGGGAGAAGGTCCGGCGTCCGGGGACGCGTGGATCCGAGGAGCGGTGGCGGTGATGTGGTGTCCCTGTGAGCTGTCAGATGTCAGATGATCTGAGCTGCAGGCAGCTCTAATGGAGAAAAGCTCCCAGCGCTCTGCATCGCTATCATCTCAGCTGAGTCTGTTTATAAAATGTTACTTTTTATGCCCGTGTTTACTTTCATTTTTAGTTCCTGGCCGGAGCTCGGCATTAATTCATCACGTGATCATGACACCACCCGCTGTTGCGCCAATAGGCTTAATGTGCGTTTTTAAGACACACGGTTGAGGTAATATTACTCTGATTTGCCGGCACGGTGTGTCTTATCTAAAAGGGTCTTGGATAGTCTGGGCGTGGGCGGGGGAGCACTCATGCTGTTGCTGGTTGAGCTCGATGAGGAGGTTCTGAAGGGAAACGAAGGAGACACGACTACTATCGAGGCTAATGCTTAGTAGTAAATTAGGCTTAGCTTCATCATTTTGTTTGGAGTTGTTGGATAGTAACGGTTGCTATGATGTGTGATTGGACAATAGCCGTTCTGGGGCGGGGCCGGCGAAAGGCTAATTCCTGCTGGTGGGTGATACCTCGGTCTGCCTGCGTATTTGCAGCAGTGGCGGCTCGTCCATAGGGGGCGCTAGGGCGCCGCCCCACCAGTCTCACAGGAAGAGGAAAAAGAAGATAGGAATCACAAAATGTATTTAAAAAAACATAACATTTAAACTAAACGATCTATACACCTTATGGGCTGTAAGTGTTGTGTGTAATCTGCATTTAATTGTAGTTTAATAAAGTTAATACTTTTAACACGGCCGAAACGTCGACGTACTTCCTGTCACGTGTCCTCTCGAGGGCGCAGCAATCTTTACCATTGACTTAATACGGGCTAACTGGCGCATGCGCGCTGGATCCCCAACGACAAGGAATAGGAGAGCTTTTGGGTGCATAATAGCCCCGTTTCCTTTATCGGAACTTCGGGGTAAATTTACCGGAAGTTCCCGACGTGCGCTTGTCTCCACTTGACCGGGCCGGCCGAACGGCCGTTTTCTGGGCCGTTTTCCGGAACCTTCTGAGTACCTGATCAGGGGTAGGTACTCGGAACGGCCCGATGGAGTCGCTGAGCGGAACCTTCGGTTAACTCACGCTAATTGGTTGTAACTCCGTAGGAAATTACATCAGCAGTCTACGTTCTCCAAAACAACCGGCAGTAATAAAATTAGAAGAGTTGCTAGTGAAGCAGGAAGCGAACGGAATGCGATCGTGTTTAAAATTAAACTCCCGACACCGGAACACAAGGCGGAATTTCCCCACAGCTGTTACTAAACTCCGCACCAGAAAACACTGAGGAATTCGCCCACTGTTAAACTCCGCACTGGAAAACACCTTGGAATCCCCCATCGCTTTAATTCGCGGGGCTTTGTTGTCTCACAGAGCGCTGTAAAAACTGAGCGTCTGGTCATTGAACGCCACATTTTACATCATGCAGCTGCTCTCGTCCTCTGAATGGATTAAATTATGATAAACTTCAACAGAATAAATACTTTTAATGTTATTATTGTTACTGTGGACGCTTTCTGGCGCTGATCAGTGACATCACTCACTGCCAAAGCAGTCGCGATATGCTGACATCTGTGCAAAGTCCTGAAAGAGCTGAATTTGAATGGAGACAGAACAGCTGAGAGGACTGGGACATTTGAATCTCCCGGTCTTTTCCCCGTTCCAGGATTTACCCTGAAGTTCTGATAAAGGAAACGAGCCTATGGTTGCGATCGCAAGCAAACGGGGGGAGTCTGCTCAGATCAGGAGGAGGATGCTGATTGGTCAGTTCACCCAGCCCAGACAGAACCGGAAATTTCTCCACAGGCTAGTTCACCGTCCTTTGTTGTTGTGGGCCCGCTGCTAACGTTGACTATGGAGAAAACTATTAGTTTCATCTTTTTATCATTGGATTTTTTACTATAAGATGGCTTATTTTGACCAGCAAGGTAAGACAGAATTTAGCTTTTGACTTCATGAAAATAGCTTTGTTTTGCTTTTCATTTAGCAGTCATTGGGTGGTGTTGAGGTAGAAAACGTGGATTCTATCGTTTAATAGAGCCTCTTCCTGTTTAGTGTGTGTGAGGGTTGCATATATTGGTCAATATGAAGCATGTTTTTGGAACAACTTTGTAGCTAAGTGCTCCTGGACCGGTCCATAGATTTCAAGTTGTGTGACGCATAAGAATGGTAATTTGGCATTCCCTAGTGGTGATATGTGGTTAGCGCATCTGAAAAACTGACCTGCAAATGAAGAAAAAAACTACCGTTTATATAGCGCCTCTCAAGATAAAAACCATTCACAAGAACTAACATAAAAAAATAAAATAAAAAATGCGCCCCTCCCAAAAAAAATTCACCAGCCGCCACTGATTTGCAGCTCTCAAATGTGGGGCTGAAAGGTTTTTTTTGCAGCTGTCAGCTAGCTCCTGGTGGCAGCTTGGAGGGGCCTGGACCTTGGGCTCTGGCAGATCTCTGGTGGGGTTGGGCGTCCTTGGATCACGGGGCTGCTGAGTTCCGAGCTCAGTCTATATTCGGGTGGGTGGCTTCAGGCTGGGCTGGGGGCTTGCCGTCGTCATCTCCTGGGCCTCTGACACGGCTGCTGGTTGGCACCCCCGGGAGAGCTTCTGCGCCCATCGGGAGGGGGGTTGGGGCTCTGGGGTCCCCGCGCTCTGGGGAGACCTCGGGATCTCAGGGCTTGGATCTCCTCCATCCTCCTTGGGTCTTTGGGGGCAGGTCTGTGGCCTCTCACACTCACTATTGGACATTCCTCTAGAGAAACCTTACATACACAAACGCGTGTACACAACACAGGTGCTCACATGGTGCTCTCAGGTATGGGCTTGGGTGTTTTTAACACATAACCTAAGGCTGTGGTTGGCACTATATGCACTAGGATTTATTACCGTGTGCTTTTCAGCAAAAATTGCTACTGTTATACATCCTCATGTTGTTGGTGCAGTGATGTTTTGGTTCTGTTGTATTTTTGTGTCCCTTTTTTTTCTCTTTTTCTCTTTCTGCATGTCTAGAAGCGGATTCTTTTGCATCCTTTATTGTTTATTTTTGTGAACTCCCCCCATCCTTCTCTTTCCCTCCTTTCTCTTCCGTGTTCATTGAAATTTTAACCAACCGAAAACATTTCTAATAAAGTTCTGATATCAGGCAGGGTGTTATAGCTGAATCTATAACGATCCACCTGTGAGAATAAAACTGTAAGGCTTGTTTTCGGCACTCAGACATCAATTCTGTTTGCTATACAGCCAAACAGGACATAGGGAAAAAAAAGAAAAAGGAATTGCCCTTCATCTGTTTTTCCGACTGCTCTGTAGATAAAAGTTGAACAAAGTCTACAATGGTTGTAAACACACATTTTTTCTTAAATAAGTTTTATTTAATAATGTTAAGAAAGTCCTGTGTTGAAAAACAATGTGGATAAGACGTAAAATCCATAAATTACAAAAGATTAGTTGTAACTGTATTGTGTTTCATGGCCGTTATCAATAAAGTTTTAATACAAAACAAAAAAAGAGTTGGATACCGGAAATAGCGCCACCTTCAATTCCGGAAAGAAATAGAGCCATTTCCATATATGGTATGGTTGTGCCCTGTGCCCACTCCCCGCCCCGTGCTACAAGCTGCAGCCAAGTGTACTTGTTGAAATTGGCATTTTTAACATGGGAGTCAACCAAAGGAGTCAACGAGGATTTGCTCACTCCTGAGACTACCCCCAGTGGATGAGGGGAGAACTGCAACTTTTTATCACTTCCTGGTGTTTCAGGAAGTGATTTTGAGTGTGGTCCCTTGATATAAACACTAGATGGCAACAGCCGGCAAGATGGCGACCAGGGCACACACAGCTTTCTAAGCTCCGCTCACTTTGTCCCAAACTTTACCTCAACGGTTCTCTTTAGGGAACAAGAACAAGACGATTTATTCTCTTATTGAAACTCTCTTAACGAACTGAAAAGAATAAACAAAACAATGTCTACACTCAAAGACAAAGACCTTCCGCCGCTCAGACCACCGAACGGTAAGGCCGCAAACCCGCTAGCCTTCCATAGCTACTCCATGAACGCAGACCCCATGGCTAAACCGGGAAAGACCAGCATTGGTAATGCCAAAAATGTGTACAGAAGTTGCCACTCTGATGGATACATCAACACAAAGCAAGGCAAATGCTAACACCACAGGCATCAGAAGCAGTGGCGGCTGGTGATTTTTGTTTTGGGTGGGGCGTTAACCACATATAACCACTAGGGGACGCCAAATTACCATTCTTATGCATCAGCGTCACACAACTAGAACCTGACAGTCAGTGGCGGTCACAGTAGCGGGTCTATGAGCACTTCTGGCAACAAAGTTGTTCCAAAAACATGCTTAATATTCATCCATTCACCCATATATTACACAAACTGCACACACACTTAAAGGGAATAGGCTAATCTAATCTATAGAATCCACTTTCTACCAACACTCAATAAGCTGTAAAAAACGTGATGCCGTAAAATAGACGCTGCACATAACGAGAAAAACACACAGTAACCGAAATGCAAGATATCCACAGAAGCAGGCGTTTAAATGAAAGCCCAGACTCACAATAATAGCAGTACCACTCTTAGTTCAAAGCTTATGGAGCGGCGCGAGCCGCAAACGCAGCAGCATGCTAATTTCCTGAAGCCAAAAGCGTAAAATCAGGCTTACCTGCAGGTTATATGGTCAAAAATCTGTGGTATATCCAATCAGTTTGTGAAATACTATATCCCAACGTAAAAGCTGAGCTGATCAGACTTTTTTCTGTGAAAAGACATGCAGGCTTGAGAAATGAAACAAATAGCGCTTACACACTAGTACCAGGTCGGTACAGCCGGGCGAAAGATTTGCTTTCACATCCAGGTAGCCCAAGAATTTCCAGTGCCGAACTGGATGCGTTTTCAGCCCTCTTCCCAAGGCGGTCTGCCTTGCGCTGAAACCGGGCCAACACACCCACTGCCGACTCATTGGTCGGTTCAAATTCACGCCTACCTTTAGGGGGAACCTCGGGGCTTCCTGCATGCGCGCTTCATTCTCATTCTGAATGCGGAGGAGTTAACAAGCCTCTGACTGAAGCTGTTTTTCCTGTCTCT
Organism: Aphyosemion australe; assembly: GCA_006937985.1. Classification (NCBI taxonomy): domain Eukaryota; kingdom Metazoa; phylum Chordata; class Actinopteri; order Cyprinodontiformes; family Nothobranchiidae; genus Aphyosemion; species Aphyosemion australe. Next base: position 298,713 of record SSNS01000158.1, on the reverse strand, counting down.
GCTGCAATGACTGTGAGGAGCGAGCACGCGCGCGCTCACACACACACACGCGCGCGCGCAACAGGCCAAATCCGTCATATTTTAGAGCCACATCTCTGGCGTTTATAACAAATCAAACCGTTTGAAATTTGGTTGAAAATTGAGCAAGTTAGAGTTATTTAAATAGTACATTCACCATTGACACCAATGTTACGAAAGGGAGCAGCTGTCCGAGGTAAGATGGCCGCCACGTAGGGACGTTCGTCCAATTGACGAACAGCGCGTGTAAGGCATCTAGTGATATATATGATATCTATGGGTGTCGGCAAGGCCGCCTTAATGCACGGGCCAACCTGGGCGGTGGCCAGGGGCCTATGATGTTTAGGGGCCTATCATTTCAGGTAAAAAAACAAAAAAAACAAACATCGTTTTATTACTGGTCAGGTTTTCTGTCAATCACCTTAGATGCTAATTTAAGGCTGCTGATTGATCCAAATTACAAGTGACCTACGTCACCCACGTAACCTCTAAAGGCCCATTGCACCAGAGCTCACCAATCAAACAATTCAGATGATTTCAGGGCGTGGTCCTCTAGTTGTAAAGAAATTTGGAAAAATGTCGGGGAAAAAATTGAGAGCGGTGCTCAGAAACGGAAAGCGCTTCAAGAGAAGGAGCTTCGAAACAAAGAAGTAAGACAGAAAATAGCTAAGCTGACAGAATTAATTTAATCAGCTATAAAGAAGTTGGACATATTGCTGACTGACACACCGGGCAGGTGAGGAGGATGGAGCACCTGCAGGCACGGAGCAGGGAACCGCGGTCAAGGGAGGAGCAGCAGAATGGAGAAACTGGAGGAGCAGAGCAGACAGACAGGAGCGCTGGAGGAGCAAGGCAGACAGACAGGAGCTTGGACCCGGCGAGCAGATCCGAGCCGCAGAGGAAATATCGTCTTTGAACAAGTACGTTCTTTCTTGGCAAAAGTTGGACCACAACAGTGTCAAAACAAAGATTTTGACTTTTTTTGCATCTGAGCGGCAGTATAAACAACGTCAAAGGGTTGTGTGTGTGTGTGTGTGTGTGTGTGTGTGTGTGTGTGTGTGTGTGCGCTAGTCTATAAATCAAAGTGAGGACCAATGACAAACTTCACCTGTAAAGTGAGGACACAAGTTGCAAAGTGAGGAGCTTTTGCCCGGTCCTCACTTTGGTACAAGAGCTCTACTCATTAGTTTTAGAGGTATGGTGTGAATTAAGTTTTAGTTAAGGCTAGGGTTAGGAATAGATTGGTTATGGTTAGAAGAAGAAGGCACAATCCAGTCACTAAAATTAATGGAAGTCAATGGCGGTCCTCACAGATGCAAGATGAGAACATGTGTGTGTTTTATGATGTTTAATAAAACTTTCAAATAGATATAATTGCTTTAATAATATATTTTCAGTTACCAGCATATTACTTATACATCGCTCTCTCTCTATAGAGAGAGAGAGAGAGAGCGATAAGTAATATGCTGGAAACTGAAAATATATTATTAAAGCAATTATATCTATTTGAAAGTTTTATTAAACATCATAAAACATGCAAAACACACACACACACGTTCTCATCTTGCATACGTTGTGAGGACTTGTATATAAGGGCCGTGGGGGCCTACTGAGCCTCTCTGCCCCGGGGCCTATCAGCTGGTTAAGGTGGCCCTGGGTGTCGGTACCAGATCTGCTCGGGTTCCAGATCGGCTCGGGGTCCTGCGCCTGCCGATGATGTCACACTAGATGATTGGCTGAATGTAAGACTTACAGAAGTTACGATACCACGTTCATAAAAGTTACGGTAGCACGTTGACAATGAAGATTTTGATTGGTTTGAACAAAATTGCGGTTGTAGTCCTTGTGGTTGTAGTCCTGTAGTCCAAAAACAAACACTTTTCGGGGTTTGTTTTGCCAAAGGAAACGTAAAATTTAAGCAAAAATATCAACAGACATCCTCAGCAGCTCTTGATTTTGATGAAAAGGGGCAAAATAAAAATAAAATAAATATTGAACAAATAGCAAGCAATATTTTGAATGAATGAATGGATTTAAGAACTAACAAAATATACAGAATTCCACATAAAAACAGAAATGGTTGCTAATTCTGTAAATACATTTACAATTTTTCACATAAAAACTGTTGTGCTTTTTAGAAGTCTGGTGTTGGTTTTAGTTTCACATTCTTTACAAAACTACGACAATATGGTGTTTTATTAACAAATTATAGCTATAAAGCAAAAATTTAGGCGGTAAGAAACAAGAATTTATTAACAAAACTGCTTAACTCTTTCCAAAACGTATGTGTGAAAGCCGAGTGGATTTGCCGTAGTTTGACGTCATCACCGGCAGGCGAAGGACCCCGAGCCAATCTGGCACCCGAGCAGATCTGGTACCGACACCGGCGCTAGTGTGTAAGTGTCAAAAGACATTCATGGGGTTTCTGTATTAGTAGCCTATAAAATGACATGTTTTCTCCTGCAGGACCAGAGAGGACACAAAATCAATGCATCTCTTTCATTGTGTGGGAATAATTTCTGTGAGTTTTGCGGGTGTGGGCGGGAGTGGACATGTGGCGCTTACACACTAGCACCGGCTCGGACCGGGCGGGATTGGGTAAGTTCCTTTCACATCCGGGTGGCCCGGGGATTTTTGTGGCTGAACCGTACGTGTTTTCGGCCCTCATCTGAAGGTGGTCTGACTCGCACCAAAAACCAGGCCAACACACCCACTGCCGACTCATTGGTCGGCTCAAATTCACGCCTACCTTTAGGGGGAACCTCCGATTAGCGGATAGAATCCGCCAGCGGGGGCTTCCTGCATGTGCGCATCATTATCACTCTGAATGCGGAGGAGTTAACAAGCCTCTGACTGAAACTGTTTTATCTGTTTTCGTCAGCTGTGATGAGCGCAGAGCGCGCGCGCGCACACACACACACACACACACTGACGCCACGCAGCTTTTTGTTTAATAAGGAAGAGACCGCGGACTTCGCGCTCCTTTGACCCACCCAGCCGTTTCTCTGTTCCCATCGGCTGTGATGAGCGCAGACACCGGGCAGACTTCCCCGCACTCCTTTGACCCGCCCACATCACTGATATATTCGTGCCAATTTTTCGCGCGCATTTCTGAGACCGCCTATCACGTCCGCATTCCAAAGGGTGTCCTGGAAGACGTGTGTAAACAACCTGGCGGGGCCGGGGCCGACTGAGGCTGACCGATCGGAGCCGACCCGGTGCTAGTGTGTAAGTGCCAATGCACACTGCCGGTGTGGGCGGGAGTGTAACACACATGCAGGTGCGGGCAGTAATGGTCAGAAATTCAGCGGGAGCAGGATGAAGAAATCAGTCCCGCGCAGGGCTCTAATTCCATCAATGGATTTGTTCTTCCCTGATGGCACGGCCATATTCCAAGATGACAATGCCAGGATTCATGGGGCTCAAATAGTGAAAGAGTGGTTCAGGGAGCATGAGACATCATTTTCACACATGGATTGGCCACCACAGAGTCCAGACCTGAACCCCATTGAGAATCTTTGGGATGTGCTGAAGAAGGCTTTGTGCAGCGGTCAGACTCTACCATCATCAATGCAAGATCTTGGTGAAACATTAATGCAACACTGGATGGAAATAAATCTGGTGACGTTGCAGAAGCAGATCGAAACAACGCCACAGAGAATGTGTGCAGTAATCAAAGCTAAAGACCTTTTTTTGGTGGCAACTTTTTCTTTGGCCAGGCAGTGTATTTAATGACTGTGTGTGACCAATGATTGTAAAAAGATATTGACAAACCATCCGAGGCGTCATCTATAAACCTAAAATGTTTTAGAACCAGGCTGTAAACATGTTTATTTCTGCTGTGAAGTTGGAATTTTTAACATGGGAGGCAATTAAGGGGCAAACTGCTATTTTTATCACTTCCTGGTTGGCTTCACAATATTAAGATAAAGGCTGCCCCTTGTGTGAGAGATATTTAGTCTTCTGAGTGGCAATAAACACACAGTGAAAATGTATGTGTGTGTGTGTGTGTGTGGGGGGGGGCAGACAGTACCTTCCTCACTGATAGGGGCAGTGCTGAGCCCCATAGACTGCACACTGCCTGCTCTTGCACATGACAATAACTATCCATGACGAGCCCAGGAGTCCAATAACAAAACACCACTCGGATTCAGATCGGGCGGGGGGTTCCTCCAAACCACATCTCTCCATGTCTCACTGTCGTTGCCCACATGAGCACTGAAGTCCCCCCAGGAGAACAAGGGAGTCAACAGCAGGAGCACTCTCCAGCACCCCCCCCTCCAGGGACACCAGAGGGTGGGTAGTCTGATCTGCAGTCTGGTGCATTAGCACAAACCACAGTCAGGATTTTATCTATGCCTGGCTGGGCTCCATGGGTGAAAGCTAGGCCACCAGGCACTCGCCAATGTGCCCCAACTCCAGGCCTGGCTCCAGAGGGGGGGGCCCCAGGGACCCGTGTCTGGACGAGGGAAGACAGTTTCCATTTAGGTCAGAGCTGTACTTTGTCTGATCCCTCATCTAGGGCCTGTTTGCCATGGGTGACCCTACCAGAGGTATAAAGCCTCAGACAACTTAGCTCCTATCATTGGGACACTCAAACCCCTCCACTGCGGTAAGGTGGCAGGCCAAGGAACAGGCCCTCTAAACTCGTTGTTCTATAGTCTTATTTTACCATTTCAGTTCTACTTTTAGAGCCTCTAATGGCAGGCAGCAGACTTTTCTCAGCGGAATAGCTCAAATAAACCTTTTACAGCTGCCCCACTACAGCAATAGCATCAACAAATGTCAGCAGCCAGCTGGAGCTTTGTCTGGTACCACTCTGCTGCATCCTACTCATTGATACGTGCTCATTTCCTGTCCTCTTTCTCCACCACGTTTGTTGTTGTTCTCTAAGGTGGTCCTGCAGGGAATGCTGGGAATTTCTCTTCTATATCAGCCAGGGCTTTTTTTGTTTTTATAAATTTCCATCAATTACCAGATTCAGTAAAAGTTAAAACACCCTTAAAATCAGCCAACATCAACTCATGCTGATTTTGTGCAGGAGCAGAAGTCTTTTACTCCTGTCTCCCTGCGTGGTTCACATCTTCTATAAAATGTATTACCCTGTGGTCACCAACTAATGACCTGCATCTGTCCAGCTCTCTGGAGTCCACCCGTGACCCTCTCCACCAAACATTGTCTCAGAAATTCTTTGGGAATGATTGACTACCTTTGAGGAAAAACAATTACCTAGTAACAACAGAACTGATACTGGGGATCAAAAGTCTCCATGTTTCACAAGAACTGGGAGGAAACCATCAGACGTTAGTTCACCACTGGTAGAAAAGTTCATTCTGCCTCTGATCTAGGCGCATCAGCCGACTGACACACACACACACACACACACACACACACACACACACACACACACACACACACACACACACACACACACACACACCAACCAGACCTTAACATGTCTTTGATCACCTTACACCATACATCACAGAGCTGCTCCCAGATCAGATGAGCTGCTGAATTCCTGACGTGTTTCATCAGAGCTGGTGGTTAGCTATGAGGGCTACCAGGGACATTCATCACAGTTAGCTTACATACACACATGTGAAATTGAATTCTTCCACTTACAATACTAAAAACATTGCATAAAGACTGGAGTAAACCATAAAACCTAAAGATAAGGTTGACTTTTCATTTGACTTGTTAAAAACCTGTGATAAATACATGCAAATGTTTTTGTTTTCAATTTAAATGACTTATATTCACACAAGTCATTTCAAGGCACTTTACGAAGTAAACACTGAATGCACTTTTAAAACAGAGCATTGCATTCAGTTCATTATGCCAGTTAGGTAAACCATTTTATCTGAGGAAACCCAGCAGATTGCATCGAGTCACTGACTTGTTGTGTCAGAGACTTTACAGCAATCCCCATACTAAGCAAGCATGTAGTGACAGTGAAGAGGAAAACTCCCTTTTAACAGGAAGACACCAGCCATCTGTCATGACTCACTGGGGGTTTGAGAAGGCAGAGCAGACACACAAAAGAGAAACAGGTGAACTAGTAGTAGCACATTCTATGTTAAAGAAAGTAAAAAGTTAATATCAGGAGAGGAGAATGTCTAGTGGGTGGCAGCAGTGTGCCAGCCGATGGCCCCCTCCAAGAGGCTATGACAGCTCAGCAGAACACCAGTGTAGCTTCTTCTGGGGAGACAAACCCTCAGAGAAAACAAAATTAACAGCTGCAAAAGCAGGAAATAATGCAATTGGAGAGTAGTGAATCACTACTCTCCAATTGCATATACTTTCTTCTATCACTACTAGTGATAGAAGAAAGTATCAGTGTCAAAGTGGTCAGTATGTCCTCCAGAATATGAATTATTTACACATCATTTTCACCATTAAACAGTGAATTTCCTCCAACAGACTCACTAATATCACTCCTGGGGCACTGGGAAAAGTGCCCATGAACTGCAGCTAAACAGCCAATCATGTTTGGTTGCTATGGAGAACTGGCATACTTTTGGCTAATCAGCATCCCTGAATTGAATGCTTCTGAAGAACTTAGTGATAGCGCCACTGCTACAGGAAACAGCATGCTAGAAGGTACTGGATCTCCTTTCCCCTCACCTTCATTCACACACACGCTGAGAGATAGCTATATTATTAAAAATTCTGACATGAAAGGTGAAATGGATTCTTCCATAGAATACTAAGACCCTAGTTGGAAAAACCTCAGTAAAGCCCCACTTAAAGGTAGCAAAGCCTCAAAAATACATTTAATTTTTATGAAACTTGTTAAGTGTTATGTTCATGTGCTAAAGTTCTGTTCCAAAGTACTCAAAAACATTTTTACACTGGTTTAAATCAGGTAAAAGCTGTCATGACTTACTTTTTAAGCTGCAACAAGACAACATGTTTAGTTTAGGAGCTTGTAGGTGGAAAAAATATCTTTAATAGAGTATCTCGCACTCATAACGTTAATTGCACGTGTTTCCAAACATCTCAGAGTTTACATTTTCTGGTCAGAACTAGACTTTCGCCAGTGGTACACTTCAAAAGCAGGATGCGAAGCCCCCCCCTCCCTCCTTTCATTGCCTCTTTCTGCTGTAAATCACAGCAGTTGGACTGCAGGGGGCAGAGGGAAACATAAAATAGTCAGCCCTGACATGCATGTAGGCGTGTGATGGCACTGCTCAGTGCAGGGGGTGACGGGTCAGGACAGACAGACCTAAGAGAGATAGATGGGTGAACTGCCTGCCCTCTCACTCAGACACGTGTTGGGGTAAAGGGCAAAAGTGAAGTTGTTGGTTTGGAGCTTTGCAGTTTAAATGCAGCCCCAAATCCACCATTGTTACAGCAGAGCGGCTGCAGAAGGTTAAATAAAACCTGCTGAGTTCAGAAGATGTTTTTTTTATTTATAAACAGATAATGTGTTAGTGTAATTACCCATCTGATCATTTAAATTGATTTGATAATTTAAAACAGTGGTCCTCAAACTGGGGGTCCTGGACTCCTGGGGGTTTAGGTTTTTGACCCAGGACATGAGGAACCAGCCTCGAGACACAAGAAGGTAAAATAAACAATAATTATTACGGGAACTGAGGCTGCACTGCAGTCGTGGGGCGAGGGGTTCTGGCTCGACACAGGAGACTCTGAAAGCAGAGGACAGTTAGCTTCTTGAGGGGACAACTGAATGTTGATGAGGAACGAAGGCTTACTGTTCTGCAGGAGGTAGGGAGCTCGAGGGGGGAGAGTGGGTCACACTTGAAAGAGTTCCAAGGGTAGGACTCGTGAGAGAAGCACAGGAGGGGGAACTCGAGAGGCAGGATCCAGGTTTCCAAGAGCAGGGTGAGCGGTGGAGAGCAGGACAGTCTGGCTGGCTGGCAGACGTGGACTTGGAAGATGTGATCCAAAGGGTTACTGTTGAAGAGCGGTACCTGGAGACAGGAGAGAGGTTAGGGAGCTCAAAAGACAAAAACTCGAAATGTGTAAGACTCAAAAGGTAGCGAGCGACTCTCAGGTTGAGTAATACCCAAAGTGAGTAATCATCCAGCGATGGGAAGTTGTCTGCCGGCTCCTTAAATAATCGGACTGGGAAGTAATTCAAAACCAGCTGCAGCTGGGCCCGCGCCACAGCCTTGCCCACCTGCAATCAAGCTCTTGAACAAGGTTAATTGGTGACCACTCATCTCAGACCATGACAAAACCACCTAGTGGGACCTGACTACTCACTGCATGTGTTGAGCTAATTATCATAATGGACATATATTTAGGTTAGTCCACTTTATCTAGTAATGATAAACCTAACCTAGCTAAAATGAGGAAATATGACAGTGGGTATCCTTTGGTAGCCTGGCCTGCCAGACTCTCCCTCTGTCTGTTCTACACAGCGTAAGAGTCTAGATACTCAGAGGCAGAGAGCACCATGAGGGGCGGGACTAGCCAGCTCAAAAATAACCAATCTGAAAAAAGGCGGAAATGACGACTTACCGTGCAACGCTGTCGTTTTTTAGCTGTAGTCAAAGATGACATCAAAGGTGCGTTGCTAACAATCTCCCTCTCACTGTTCAGGCCGAGCTGCACTGCAGTTAACCCCAGCTTTATTTACTTGTTGCTCCATTAGCACAAGTAAAGGTGACACCATGATAAAATGTGTTTTTAGCTGGGTAAGCACCTTCCTCAGTAGAAATGAATGCACTGGGGGCGAATGGAGACCCATCTAAGATGGCGGCCGGCCACTACGGCAGCGCCAGTCCACGAGGCGTCTACGTATATACGTCTGTGGGTAGCACAGCGCAAACATCTTTCTTTAGGAGAAAGGCTTTTAGTGCTAATTCTTGTTGTGGTTTTAAAGACATGTCCAAGTCATTTAGAACAGAGGAAAGAGTCGCAGCGAGCTCCGCTTCTGACGCCATCTTTGTTGTTTATGAGAAACTGAGTGTCGTGGTGTGTGACGTACGCTGCTCAGTGCTGATTGGCTCGGTGAGAACTCTCAGGGGGTGGGGTTATTTGAATGGGAGCGTTACCAGACCAGTGTAGAATAGACAGAGGGCGACTCTGGCAGGCCAGGCTAATCCTTTGGAGCTCTGCAGATCAAAGAGACTGTGGGGAACGCACAGTTACGATGGTGTCAGCAAAGCAGCGTTCCTCTTCCTATCTATAATCCAAAACGAGTGATACACGTGCAAGGGTCACTCACAGGAAGGCTGAAGAATTCTTTTAACTCCCCTCCTCTTTTAATCTTCTTAGTATATTGGTGCTCTTGTTTTCATTGTTTTAGATATTTTACCTTGTTGCATGTCTTTTAACTTAATATGTTGTCTGTCCTGCAATTATGGAGCACCTCTCACCTTTGTGAAGCTGTCATGCTGTTTTTAAATGTGCTATACAAATAAACATGATATGGTATAACAGGAGGAGGATGCTGTGAGAAGGAATGATCGGGATTCAGAGCGAGGATTGGAGTCCAGAAATCAGAGGAGTTGTAGAGATCCCGTCCATGTTTAATATTAATGATGACCATTTATCATTTGTTCTTTCCAAAATACATAAGGAAAAACACGTTCCAGGACAAAATTTGATTTTAATTTTTCGTGCAACAGATTTGAATGTGTGGCCTGTTTTCCCCATTTTGTATTTTTGCTTCAAGTCTAAAAATTAAAACATGAAAAACAAGACTTTTTTTGTTCTTTTTATATCCAGTTGAAAAAGAAATAGACCTAAAAAAAACATTGATCACTCAATTCAACTGAAAATGGAAAGAACGAAACTGACTGGGAGTGCAGGTGAGACAGTGAGTCATGGCTCAGGTGGGCTGAATGAGGCTGATAGAGGACAGAGACTTTCCCAGAAGAATCATGTGGAAACAAAAATGAAGCAGACATGGCACAAATCACTACAGGGTGTCCTTGAAATAGATTTACCCATGTGAGGGGGCCCTGACCCCCAAAAGTTTGAGCACATCTGATTTAGCAGATCTCATATGAATACCTCTGGTACATCTGGTTCTTGATGCAACAGAGAAACAGTCAGGTCTGGCTCGAATCACTTCCACATACACGCCACAGCTGCTCTCTCAACCCGCCAAGACACCTTCAGGCTGCTTGGCTGTTTGTTTTAGAAGACAGATCATTTCATTTACACTTGCTGCCTCTTTTAACCAGATAGTTAAAGGAGTCATCACCTGAAATTTTCACTTTTGCACTTGAAAAAATGTCTATAATGGCTCCCTAATGATTTTCATTGGCCAAAAAGCCGATATTTAACATTGACACATTTGTTTATGTTGCACAGTGGGAAATGTTTGTACCTTAGTTAAGGCGCATGGTTTGTGTGTGTTTTTGTTTGCATGATTTCATATGATTTTGTTTTGATGTGTTTTGCTATTCTTGAGTGTTTTTCCTTCCTGGAGCACCCCCAGAGACACTGATCAGTGAACTGGGGAGAACAGGTGTGAAAAGCCCACAGGTGCAACTGGACTCATTAAGGGATTATATAAGGAACTGAGAGGAGACAAGCAGGAGGACTGAGTAGATTGGCTGGAGACACCGGAGACGCACAGACGCACCGGAACCACGCACACACGCCCCGGTGAACCAGCGCCTGGTGGAGGGATCAGCGAGGAGCACCGTTTGGAGGTGGGCAGGTCGTGCAACACAGAGGATCAGGGAGGAGGTTTCCCTCTGCCCTCGTCTGTAAGTACCGTCCCCTCTCGTCGGGAGAGCCGGCTGAGTTGGAGTTAGGCCTGTACTGGCGGTGTGTTCTCCTGTGTTGTCCTAGGCGAAGCGGCGTGTCGTGAGAGGGAAGGAGCGTTAGGACGCGGAGCCACTGACGGGAGGAGCACTCTAGGACGCCAAGCTGCCGCCCTAACCGAGCCTCAGGAAGTCTGCCAAGCAGGACAGCCCCGCGTTAGGGGAGGAGCCATCAGCAATCGGACTGGTGATTTGGATGGGGAAGATTTCAGAGGACAACCTTTTTTTAGATTAGTTTTTAGAGACTTTTAATACCCTGATTTTTATGAAGAAAAATAAATTGTCTCTGATTTATTTAACCGGTTGTTGTGGTCTGTGCCTTGGACTCTGAGATTGTGTGCCCTCCCTTGGATCCAGTGTGAACCTTGGTGTTTTCCCACCGGTTACATTTATTCTTGCCTTCTTCAACCAGCTCACATGCACCCCACGAGCATGCGCACTCCCAAACGAGAAGCTCTGGCCTATATGTCATCACAAAGGCCAGATATAACCAAATATGAGGCCAGCAGCGAACAAACCAGCACAACAAAGCTCATTTCATAACGTCAAACGCATAAATTATGTCTCACCGTTGCTGATCCGTGCTGCTGGGAAAACAAAAGTCCACTCGGTTTGTGTATTCGATCTTCACAACAGCAAGATGAGCCGATGCCAGGCTGTTTAGCTTGCTTTGTCCCATCTAGACTGTTTGCAGATCTCCAATGCTGCGTCCCATCATTTTCCGGTTTACGGCGCTTCGCTGAAAAAAAAAACCTCAACAACAAGCGAGGAAGCCATTACGCACAAGGCGAGGCTCGGGCTCGTACTGTTGGATCCCGTAGGTCACTGCCAGGTGGGGTTCAGTTATAACTTTTGTTATTTTGGAGCAAGATGCTGAAGCTGCTTCCTGCTTCCTTCCACCAATCAACGCACCCCTCAGTCCCGCGCGCGTCTGACACAGCCAAAATATCACGTGTGATCTCGCGAGAAAATATGCCCTTTACAAAAAAGGATCAGAAAAGCACATTTTTAATTTATTTTTCCAATACAATTTATTTTAATGGCCTGAAAGACTATAATAGGACGCAGATATCCACGGTATTATAGGTGATGACTCCTTTAAATACTTTAAGACCAAACAAATCATCCTGAAAGGTGCTAAATATGCTTGTTTCAATCACAGTGGTTGGAAATTGATCATCCATTACCCTTGAGGATTGAGTGACTGGGGTGGGGTTTGGGGTGCACTTATCAGTTAAGGGAATTGACTCACTCAGAGTTTAGTGTCAGAACAAAACCACTAATAAAGAATGGTACCTTAACATCCACCCTGAGGAACTCCTCCAATTAATTTCTTCTTCTGATACTAAGTGTATCAGAAGCAAAACATCAACAAGTTGGATCCAGGAAACTCCCCAGACTTCAACACTACTGACCACCTCTGGTCCATCCTCAAGAGGCAGGATGATGACATATGAGTTCCAACAGTCAGAATAAGGAGTTGAAAGACTTTGCATAACCCAAATGTAACTGTCAGTTAAAGCAAAGCTTAAAAATGCTTCAGTAATCATAGAAACATCTGCCAAACAGATCCAGCAGCATGAAACCCAATGACTGTATACACAATAGTCTGCAGACAATAAAGCACCACTCACTCATAGAACTAACAATCTGTTACCAATGAATGGTGAAGTATTACAGTCATATCTGTCATCTTCTTTTATGTAATGCTCCCAAAATGCAGCTGCCCTCAAATGAAAGCAGCTCAGGAAACAGGATAGCGGTTTCATGTTTCACTATGGAGAACTCGCACACAATGGTCTAAGAGTCTCAGTTAGAACTGTTAATGCAGGGATACCTGAACAACATGCACACAGAAACTACTGCAATAAAACAACTAAAAAGAAAGATGGAGAAATCAGAAAGGAAGTTTGAGGATCCACTTTGGAAAATAAAAGGATCCTTATTACAAATACAAAGAAAATCATGAATCAAAACAATCGAGTCACAGAAAAATGTAGGGTTGAGACAAATACAGAACAGACGCTTGTGGAAAACAAGAACAACGTATGTTCACAGATGTACACTACACTACTGAAGATAGCCGGGAAAGTCAAAGTGACTAAAATGTGCTTATTCTTCTATTTTTATCAAAAAGGCACTTCTGTCATTGTGCCCCATGCAGGGCAGCTGTGGCTACAAGGTCAGCATCAGTGTGTCAATGGGTGAATGACTGTAGTGTAACGTGCTTTGGAGTCCTCTGAGTCAGAAAAGCGCTATACAAGTGCAGGTTATTGTTATTTATCATTTAAAGTCCTGTCAGGGAGTTAGAGACCCAGGTGCGTGGTTTCCATGGTGACTTTAATGAGTCACTGGCAGCTGCTTTAACATTTATTCTGTAGAGTTTTTCATGTTTCACGTTTAGACGACTGTAAAAGGAATTCTCCAACAGCTGCAGAAGTTTACAGAGCAGACTTGATTAGCTTTAGTAACCCAACATTTCTGCTGTCATGGATGGAGGTCATTTTGTGATTTCTTTTTTGGTGAAACATGGTAAAACAAGAAGCACCGAGGAATCATGTGTCTGGTGAAGGTGAGCTGGCATCACTCTCTGTTGCTGCTGCAGAACATCGCCCACTGGACTCATAAAAACTCTACCTGTTAGAATGTTCACGGAACATCCAGGGGTTTCACCTGACACAGACCATATCCATCAAGTGACCCCCCCACCCCAACCCCAACAGGAAAATGGTTGTTTTTCAAACTGTCACCATGGAGTTAGGGGAAGTGGAGACTGATTATACTCCACCAGAGGATTTAGGGTCTGGGCGCTAACGGGGGAGAAGTTTGGGAGGGACAAATGTGAAATATGAGGTTTGTGTGTGCATGTGTGTACGTGTGCGTGCGTGTGTGTGTTTTTTAAGCCTGGTTTGTACTTCTTGGTCAGTTCTGCGACGAATAGATACACCACCATGATACATCAAGGCAAATGCTCTGCGGCAGGAATAAGAAGAGTGCCAAAGATATCTAGCAACAGACACTGAGTGGATCAGAGAATATCAGAGTATGCAGGCTTTGGGACAATAATCCTGTTCTATTATGATTAATAGATGCATGAGACGTCCGGCTCAGGCCTCAGAGATGTGTGTTGACTTGTGAGAAAAGGAGGATATTATGTCTTCTTCAATATTTCCTTGTTATGTGTTTTAATTTGGTCTGCTTCATTGATTTGATCTCTGTCTGTCTACTTCACCTGAGACATCTGGTCCTCCTCCAGAGCTTCTTACCTGGGACCATGATTCGAGAAGCCTGAGAGCAGCTCAGTGTAACAGGAACATCACAAAAATATCACATTCAGTTTCTATATAAGAAACACGCCAACGTGACTCAAACATACAATCTGACTTAGTACTTGGAAGTAAAACTGTTCACAGCAGAAACTTCATACACACCAAATGTAGACACAACAATGTAAACCACAAAGAGACGCCTGATGGACTGCTTTGTGTTTCCTGCAGGTGTGTGTGCTTTAATCAGACAGACAGGCCACAGATTTAGCTGCACAGAGCCACATTATACACTATGCATACACTTTATCAAAGACTGGTTTATTTTTGCTTAGCTACATTTCTTTGCTATAGTGCAACAAAGGCTAAACCAATTTAAGTAACTCACCCTACATCATATGCAGAATCAATGTGAAAATTGGTACAGGCAATCTGTAGACTGGGCCAACATTATAAAAAATCTAAAGTTAAAAAAGTATCTATTATTGTCCATGCAACACCAAACATGCTGGAGATAGCTATGACCCAACTGGCTGTACCTCCACCATATTTCATGATTACATTACACCATGGGCGCCGTAAGGGGGGTGAGGTGTGTGTGTGTGTCTGCATGTCAGAAAAATTAACAAAACGAAGACGGAGCTGGAGCTTCTACTTGTTTTGCTGATGAGGCGTCGCCGCCACCGACATAAACTCCTTGCCTGGTTCTTCTTTGCAGCCATGACCGTACCCATACTTTCCTAACTTCAAATGTCCTCAACAAAACAAGTAGAAGTAGTGATCACACTGTTAGCTCAGCTGTTTGCTCTCGTGTGCGGCAGGCTTTAGACAACCAGACAAGCTCCATGAGCTTGGTTCAGTTCGGCAGTAATCTGCTCCTGATCTCTCTTGCCCCCGCTCGATATTAACAACGTAACACAGAGATGTCCACATATCAGGAAATAAGCAGTGGCGGCTCGTCCATAGGGGGCGCTAGGGCACCGCCCCACCAGTCTCACAGGAAGAGGAAGAAGAAGAGAGGAATCACAAAATGTATTTAAAAAAACATAAAATTTTAACTAAACGATCTATACACCTTATGGGCTGTAAGTGCTGTGTGTAATCTGCATTTAATCGTAGTTTAATAAAGTTCATACTTTTAACACGGCCGAACGTCGACGTACGTCCTGTCACGTGTCCTCTCGCGGTCGCAGCAATCTTTACCATTGACTTAATACGGGCTAACTGGAGCATGCGCGCTGGATCCCCAACGACAAGGAATAGGAGAGCTGTTGGGCGCATATGGTTGCGATCGCAAGCAAACGGGGGGAGTCTGCTCAGATCAGGAGGAGGATGCTGATTGGTCAGCTCATCCAGCCCAGACAGAACCGGAAATTTCTCCACAGGCTAGTTCACCGTCCTTTGTTGTTGTGGAGCCGCTGCTAACGTTGACTATGGAGAAAACTAGTAGTTTCATCTTTTTATCATTGGATTCTACGAACCAAGTGGATTTTTTACTATTAGATGGATTATTTTGACCAGCAAGGTAAGACAGAATTTAGCTTTTGACTTCATGAAAATAGCTTTGTTTTGCTTTTCATTTGCAGTCATTGGGTGGTGTTGAGGTAGAAAACGTGGATTCTATCGTTTAAAAGAGCCTCTTCCTGTTTAGTGTGTGTGAGGTTTGCATATATTGGTCAATATGTTTTTGGAACAACTTTGTTGCTAACTTAGCAACAAAGTCCGTCGATTTCAAGATGTGTGACGCATAAGAATGGTAATTTGGCGTTCCCTAGTGGTGATATGTGGTTAGCGCATCTGAAAAACTGACCTGCAAAATTATGAAAATAACGATCATTTATAAAGCGCCTCTCAAGATAAAAACCATTCACAAGAACTAACATAAAAAAAATGCGCCCCACCCAAAAAAAAAATTAACCAGCCGCCACTGGAAATAAGACTCCAGATCCTGTCGTCTGAAGCTACTTTCTCCTCCAGTTGACTTCCTCAAACAGGCGCACCAGAGCTTTTTTTCCCCGACTTACAAGGCATTAATTCCAAATAGAGACCACTGCAAATGTATTAAAAATATGAGTACAGTTGATCTTTAAAGTAGCTTTTAATTTTAGACGTGCTACCTTTCAGTCAACGCCCCATAGTTCACTGCCTTTAATTGACCATGACTGAAACTGAGCTTTAGAAACAAAAACAGTGACGGGAGTTAATCATTCTCCAACCCTGGTTGGATTTCTTCATAAACAGTCCCTCAGCCAGTCAACGCCACTTAGCAGCAGCCCAGGGTCAAGTAAACAAGCTAGTTGGATTCTTTTTGCTCTCCAAACAGCCACCTGATGTTAGCCAGCATGGTCGTGTCTTCCCTTAGACCACCATCAGACACACCACCCTAGTGTTGGAGGACATGCATCAGCTGGTCTCTTTGTTGCAGCACTTAGAACCGGAGATTCCCAAAGTGAAACTGTAAAAATAACTAATTTAATGTTGAAAATTTAAGGTTTCAGCACATTAGGTCCATTAAATAAAGGTACATCTGTGTGTTTCCCAGAACCACAAAAATGGACGAAGATAAGAAAAGCCCGTGTAGCCGAGTCTCCTAAAGAGTATCAGAAACATGAAAGAGAGCATGTTTCTGCTCTCTCACTTGAACCCATCCGACTGATTTGTTTGACATGTTACTAGTGTTTGATAAGAATGAGGTGGTGAAGTCATGGTGTGGCATGAGAACAATCCAATCAAAGCACTCTTGCTGCTAGCTCTCAGAGATAAAACAAACCTTCTTCACACATCGGTGAGCCCTGCCTGTCTCCGGTTTGCTGCCTGAGTCGAGGTGGTTGGCACAGCTGGCATTCATGGCCAAAGGCCTTGGCACACACATTAAAGAAACGCTGTGGTATTTTCCTGCTCTGATCTCTACTCACCAGCAGCTTTAAGGGCTGGTTTTACTGGGAAAGTTCCTTTTAAAAGAGTGGATGTTCTGCTACGTGTGCATTTATGTGCAGGTAGGAGTGATGGCTTTAGCCAGCGACACACTCAGGAGGTTTAATCCAGGCTGCAGCCTATTACAGAGGAACCTAAGAAAACACCAGCCTCCGTTTACTGGAGCTCATGTTGTGTCATAAGGCTGCAGATGCATGAAATGACACAAGCCAAACACGAAAGAAAACGTTGCTTTAACAGTGAGAAAGATGGACCTGCTATCCGCTCCCATGATGTAAAATGATGTGTAATCATGGAAACAATCTTAGCTGGAGGTACTGTTCAGATCCAGGGAAGGAATTTACAACCAAAACTATAAATCAAAGAAAGTAGCTTGGGTATCAAAGCTTTTCAAACTTCACATCAGTTAAATCCCTCTCTAGTTCAGATGAAAGGATCTGCAGAAAGTGGCGAGCTAACAAAGCTATCTGTGGTCATTTCATCTTAAATCAGATGTAAGCCTCTGGCTTTAGGATTCAAAGCATCCGGTTTAGAACAGGAGGAGATCAAGTTTAAAAGCAAACTGTGATTAAAACAAGAGGCTAGCTGTGTGGACAGCTTTAAGAGTTAGTCGCTACACAACTAATTCATACACCTACCTTAGAGAGACACTTAAGACATTATGAAGCTTCCTGGTTGGCCTCAGTTTAGAGAAATAAAGTTTAAAGCTGCGATGGCAAATCTGCAAAACAAGCTAGCTTAAAACATTAACGTTCTAACTATAAATATATTGTGGAAATAAAAATAAGACGAAAAAATTAAGTGGATCTGTTGCATTTGTCTAAAAACCTCCACCAATACCACGGTTTGGACCAAAAGCAACCATTGGACCATCCGGCTGTTGGTCTCACCGAACCACCGCACTTCCCTGGGTCCTCCACTCATTCCACACTCACGTATTCACCAACAGAACACCACTGATGTGAGAGGTTCTCCGCTCTATAATATCAGAGAAGGAGAAACAGCCGGCTGCTACCACTTCAACTTTAGGACAAACTACCAGAGTCCCAGAAAGAAAAACACCATTTGAAGTCACAGACAACAAAAGACGTTTGGACCTAGAAAACAGCGACTGGTGTTTAGCGCTAGCTCGTTTCCTCTGGCATTACAGGTTTCGGTATCAGAGGGAAGTGGCCCAGGGCTAAAAGCTGATGGGAGGCGTGAGAGTCCTGTGAACATGTCTTTAATGATTATTTCTGATTCTAGTGGGTCACTCTGAGTTTTTCATGCAGGCTGAACATGAAAATAGTCTCCTCCACCTGTCTCCTGCATTAGCTTCTGATAGAAAATAGACTCTAGGTGAAACTCTAGGATTAGAAAATCCTGACAGATCTACGTCACACTGTCACTTAACATTCATGGACTCACCCATCTTGACTCACGACGGGGAAGGCTGTTGTTGGTTTAGCGTCCAGGAAACAGCAGAGAACGTCTGGGCTAGTAGAAGCTAACCGTTAGCATTAGCAACTCCACCACAGAGCAGAACTCCTCCAGGCTTGTGTTATTTGTGGAGATAAAACATCAACGTTGCAGAGCAAACAGAGCCAGTGGTAGAGTCGTGTTGCTGTTAGCCAATCAGAGGAGAGATGTCTGAATATCAGGAAATAAGACTCCAGATCCTGTCGTCTGAAGCTACTTTCTCCTCCAGCTGACTTCCTCAAACAGGAGCACCGGAGCTTTTTTCCCCAGAGAACAACAAGGCATTCATTCCTACTAGAAACTGCTGCAGATGGATTACAAATATGAGTAAAGCTGATCTTGTTTGCAGCTTTAATTTCTACAGGATTCCTTAGCTAACAGGACTTTGTCAACTCTGTTTCTACAAACTGAGGCTGTTCACAGATACATGTCTGTAAAGTCAGTTTTTTTTTCACGTTAGCTTTTCTACATTGGGAACACGTTTGAGCTGTGGGATGTTTCATAATAACCGCTACACATGTTGTGATGACCTAAAGTGGTCGGGTTTGAATCGCTGTGTTGTCCTCTGACACTAACCCTTCTTGGTTCAAGGCTAAAACCTGTCTCAGTGAGCTGAGGGGACCATTCATTCGACGCGTTGTCGTGTTTTTCCTTTCAATGGAGTCCCAGCTCTGCTCCATCCTGCTGGCTGCTGCGTTGTGTGTGCTGTGGGCCGTGGGCGTCCCGGACTGGAGGATGTCCACATGAATGCCCGGCTTTGTGTGCTGGCAGAAGCGCGTGGGCTGGGACCTGCTCTCAGGGTTAGCCCTGCTGCCAGGGTGTAAAGTCTTAATTTGAATTCCAGACTGTGTTCATGATTTCACAAATCAAATGAAGTCTACTGCGCTCCTCCATCAAGGCAAAGGGAGGCCTGGGAAAGTTCTGGTTCTAATAATGAGCGTGTTGTTGCACCAGCTGTAGTGGTGGTGGTGGTGTACTTTCACTGCTGTAACTGTTGGGTCATTTTCTTCCAGGGAAAATTAGCAGGAAGGAAAACAGAGGAGGAGGAGGGGAGCGAAGAATTACTGCCAGGTTCTGAGAGAGCCAGCTCGACTTCTCATCTGTGCATGCTCAGGTGTCTGTTTCAGGCACACGGACCTCCAGGGATCGTTTCACAGACAGGAGACCAGTCAGCTGGGACAAAGTTCACCTTTTGGAAAAATAAAGTAGCAAGGAAGAAAAAGGAACTCAGCGTAGTGTTCTGTTTGCTTTGGAGGGATGCTGCACTGCTGCCACTGCAGCAGGACCTGCTGCCAAAGGCAACGGCTGCTGAAGGAGATGAGGTTCTCCCACAAGCACAAGTATGCACAAACAGAGAGGAGTCACACGTCTTCTTCACTAGTAGCTTTTCGAGGTCTTCGTCTCATTAAGGCTCCTGCTGTCACTGCTGCTGTGTGGATTTCTGGTAAATGAGGGACTCAGTTGACTGGTCAGGTTGGGACGCGCGCAGTCAAGCACGAGTTTCCCCTTCAGGCTGGACGAAGGAATTTAAAGGGTCATTCCTGGTTTCTAGGTGCATTATTAGATCAGAACAGCTGGTATTTTGCCAGAGTCACCGGCTAGTCAAAATGCTGATGTACTCGTTTTATTATTCTACACAGAGCACAGCTGCTGGCTCAGGAAACATAAAGCTCATGCTTTCCTGTGGAGGTTTTTTTTTTTAACTCAAAGTTGCCACAATAACAAAGTTTTCCTGAGCGTTAAAAGTGTGGGATTAACTCAATTAAAACAAATTAGAACAGCGTTACTTATCGTTCTACATTCACTGGATGTAATCTGGTTGTCGACCTTTGACCCGAGTAGCCTTGGGTCACGCGAGGTCACTTTCTTTTGCTACAGATGTTTGGGTTTAGAAGCTTGCACCACTTCACCTCCATCTGCAGAGCCTTTTGGCCTATTGTTGTCATCCATCTGATTTCACAGACGAACACCGTGTGTGTTTTTAGGTTGATGCTTGCGGTCACGTCAGAACAGAAGGTTGTTGTTTTTCCCAGGAGGAACCAGCTTCCAAAACGACTTTTCACCAAAATGAGCCAAATAAAAGGAATGGAGATAATAAAGTTCTGCAGAGCAACATAAAGTTGAAGCAACCACAAGATGTGTGCAGTTCCTGCAGACAGATGGTAAACATTAAGCTAACGTGAGACAGTGTGAAAATGCTTTTTGTCCCAGGTGCTTTGGAGTCTTTACACCGTCACGGTGCTGGTTGGCGTCCAAGTTCACGTCCAGAACCTTCAGGATGGGCTGTGGGGTGATGGACTTTTGTTTTCAACTCCCCATCCGTGGGTCTGACGCTCCCAGTCTACCCCCCCATGCCCCGATAGTGTGAGAGGGGGCTTTTATAGTTCAGTTAAACAGCACACCACAAACAAATCAAGCTTATTAAGCTTATTTTACTGTTGCTGCTGCACTTGAGGTTGTAGCAATTTCTACTTTCATTAGACGTGAAGTTACGTGACACAAACTTATATAGGAGAATAGCTGGTGTGTGTGCGTGTGTGTGTGAGATGGCTCCTGGAGCCTGATCCCCTGCAGGTTCCTCATTAATCCCACCTCATCCCCATAAACATCCTGCTGCAGCGTGTTTCTGAGCTCAGCCCCTTCAGACACACATGAAAGCCCACACAAGAGGCCCGGCTCGCTCATGTCAGATAAAACCAGGGAGTCATAGCTAAAGGTGGACCATCAAAGGCAGATCTGTGGGTTTCAAAGCTCTATAAGCCAAAGGAAGACATCAGCAGCTACAGCAGGAGCTTTTCTGCTCACATGCATCCTGCTTCATTTCTGAATTATTTCTAATAATCACCTGCCTTCGTTTATGTTGGTCGGCCTATTGTGATGTGAAGAGAGTCGTAATCCCCCCCTCACATGGAACTCCATGGATGAAACCTTCTTCTGACTCATCAGGCCATCAAAAACAAACATCCGCCACGATAAGAACAGTGGATAACAGCTATAATGATGAGAAGTTATTTCCCTTTCTCCCCACCCGACATCAGCGGCGCTCACAGCAGCCTCCTGTAGGAATCAAACAGCAGACTGTTGATTCACATGATCCTGATGAGACTTCATCTCGAGCAAATAAACAGAAGTGTGCCTGCTGTGAAGTCTTTAAAGTGAAAGTCAATGAATTTTAAAATTTACACAATTGCACCTCCCACAGGTGCGCTCTAAAGCCTTGTCCACATGTAGCAGGTTTTTTTTAAAACAAAAATAGCGTCCACACCGCCTCGTTTTTAGAAAAAAGTCCTTCCACACCTAACTGCATGAGTGCATTTTTAAGCACATTAGGCATGCCAGACCTGTAGGGGGCAGTAGTTCCCCTGAATCCTATCCATTTCATCTTCCTGCTCAACTTCAACAAAACATGAAACATGGCACCTAGCTCGCTTGTGTGGACCGATAAGGAGGTAGAATTGCTCTTAAATGTAGTTTTGGAGTCTAAAGTCAACAAGCGTCAAAAAGCTCTTGGACGATTGATAACGCGAGCTCAGCTCTGAGGGCGTCCATGTTGTAGCGTAAACACAGGTCGCACATGGGCCGTCAGCATTTTTGTCGCAGACAGTGACGTGAAGCCTAAAACTCTGGTTATTTCTGTCCACATGGAAAACAGAGAAAACACAAATCTTCACTTTGGCCGGAGTTTTTAAAAAAGATTTGTTTTCGTTGCAGAAATCTGCGTTTTTGTGTGGATGACAGGACAAATCGTAGATAAGTGTGGACAGGATCTGAAAAGAAATGTTCAGACTCAACAAAAACCATTAGTCTTTTTGAGTTATGACAACTTAGTTTGAAATTGTATTGAGCCAACACACCACATTACTTTGTGACATCTAGCTCTTCCTCTTTAGTCAAAAATTTGAAGTACTTCTTACTTAATACTTTTTACCCTAAAAGCAGGTTTTCAAGTTGATAACTCATAAAGGTTATGCTATTCCGACTGGCTCCATCATAAGATTTTAAAGTACTTTTATTTGTTGTGGACTTAAATACAATAATTCACACCTTTTATGTAGCAACCATTAAAAAAATCTGTTGCTCCAATTAGATGTTCTTCAGGTTTTGTTATTGTAGTTTTTTCTTTGTTTTAGGTATGTAAAACTTAGTTCAACCAATGATTTTCTGCAAATAACTGTTTTTATTTACAACTTCACTTAAGCGTTGCAACATTTTAAAGAAAATAAGAGAACTTAAATTTCAGCTGCTCCTAAGTGAACTCCTTAAGAGCTCTGCTTGTGCATCTCAGGTTTCCACACATACAAAACAGCAAAGGCCAAGTAGCGACTAACTAGTGGCCATGTCACAAGTTGCAAGTGTTGTAGTGATTAACTGCAATAAAAAAGTAAAAGTTGCATAATAACACAAGTGTAATTGTCACAAGTAAGTAGCCCACATCTTTCATTTTGAAAACACAGATCTCTTTAGGCTAAAATAGGTTTCTATCTTGTGAGATCAAAGCAGCCACTGATAACAGGAAGTATCAAACACCTGCTAGCTCTGTCTGTACTTTTAAAAGACAACCAAACTCATGTTCTTCTTCTCCAGCCATGCACGTCTGAGCGTTGGTGTGTTCATGGTAACTTCAAACTTGGAGCATTGAACAGTGTAACCTTTGAATTAGGTGCCTCCCAGTGTAGAAACCAACAAGGAGTTTTGTGTTTGAAGCCTTATATTAGCCCATTTACTGGAACTAATTCCACTGCTCCCAAATCCCACGTCAGTTTAAAACTGGGAGGTGCAGGAATTACTAAGAAGTGATTCTGTTTTCATCTTTATAAAATAAAAACAAGCAAAGCGAGTTTTCTACAGCGTGTGCTAGACCATGGTTTTAAAATTCTGCTGGAAGTTTCTTTAAAACAAATATAATTTGCAATAAAGCGCAGGAGCAATCTCCTGCCTTCTTCAATGAAGATGTATTTCTCTTTTATAATATTACATTACTTAACCCAAACTCCTTGAATAGGTCCCCTTCTCTTTCTCCAAGGTATACAATGAGGCACCAGATGGCCACTTCTATGCACTCCATTGCATTGTGCTATTTAAAAAATGGGTGATGATGATGATGTCAGGATAAAGTATTTAAATAAGTAGAATCTATATTTCATGGTTTTAGGTATAAATCTGACCCAAATGTAACTAAAGCTCTCAGAAGACAGAAGCAGTTTAAAGAGTTTATTATAGATATGGATGATGTGGCAGGAGCAGGAGCTGAAGGGGAATCGAGAGGTAAGAATCAGAGCAATCACCACCTACCTACATCAGGCTCTCACTAAAGTTTTAATGTTCACATTTAATATTTGAAATGTTTTATTACCAGTGAACAATAAAGCAAAAGGGCAGAAAAACAGTTTTCAGTTAGAGACTCTAGGTGGTAAAGAACTTAGCTTCAACAGATAAAATGAGTCATTTACACTCACTGGCCACTTTATTGGGTACACCTGTCCAACTGCTTGTTAACGTAAATGACTAATCAGCCAATCACATGGTGGCAACTCAGTGCATTTAGGCATGTTGACATGGTCAAGATGATCCGCTGCAGTTCAAACCGAGCTTCAGAATGAGGAAGAAAGGTGATTTAAATGACTTTGAACGTGGCATGGTTGTTGGTGCCAGACGGGGTGGTCTGAGTATTTCAGAAACGGCTGATCTTCTGGGACAACCAAGGTCTGCAGAAGAGCATCTCTGAAAGCACAACACGTGGAACCTTGAGGCAGATGGGCTCCAGCAGCAGAAGACCACACCGGGTGCCACTCCTGTCAGCTAAGAACAGGAAACTGAGGCTACAATTCACACAGGATCACCAACACTGGACAATAGAAGATTGGAAAAATGTTTCCTGGTCTGATGAGTCTCGATTTCTGCTGCGACATTCGGATGGTAGGGTCAGGATTTGGCATCAACAACATGAAAGCATGGATCCATCCTGCCTTGTATCAACAGTTCAGGCTGGTGGTGGTGGTGTACTGGTGTGGGGGACATTTTCTTGGCACACTTTGGGCCCCTTAGTACTAATTGATCATGGTTGCAACGCCACAGCCTACCTGAGTATTGTTGCTGACTATGTCCATCCCTTTATGACCACAGTGGACCCATCTTCTGATGCTACTTCCAGCAGGATAATGCTCCATGTCATAAAGCTGGAATCATCTCAGACTGGTTTCTTGAACATGACAATGAGTTCACTGGACTCAAATGGCCTCCACAGTCACCAGATCTCAATCCAATAGAGCACCTTTGGGAAGTGGTGGAACGGGAGATTCTCATCATGGATGTGCAGCCGACAAATCTGCAGCAACTGTGTGATGCTATCATGTCAATATGGACCAAAACCTCTGAGGAATGTTTCCAGTAGCTTGTTGAATCTATGCCACGAAGGATTAAAGCAATTCTGAAAGCAAAAGGGGTCCAACCTGGTATTAGCAGTGAGTGAATCAAAAGTTAGAAAAGCAAATCTCATGTTGAGTTAAAATAGGAATCAGGATGTAGATTTGTATCCTTGTTGTTGTTGCACCTGTAATCCATCAAGTCTCGTTTACTGTAACTCAGGCTGTCGTCAGGCTTCAGATGGTGCAGAATCCTATTCTATTGC
This sequence comes from Aphyosemion australe, assembly GCA_006937985.1. NCBI lineage: Eukaryota > Metazoa > Chordata > Actinopteri > Cyprinodontiformes > Nothobranchiidae > Aphyosemion > Aphyosemion australe. The sequence goes on along the minus strand of SSNS01000158.1, from coordinate 273,658 downwards.
TAAATATTTCTCAGCAGACTAAAACTTTTAATCAACTTAGATGATGAAACACCTGAGCCAAAACAGGCTCACAGCAGCCACTTTTATCTTCATGCATAGTTTATTTAAACCTGATAAGACGCGAGATTTCAATCAGTGCAAATGTTTGTTTAGAGAATATAAAGCAGTAGAGATCAGTTTGCTCTGAGTGTAAAGTCTGGAAGTCTGAACAGCAGCAAGAGTGTGTTTTCTCACAAGCTTTGCAGCACACAACGTACAGAAAAACTGTTGCAAGCTGAAATGAAAGAGAAAAAAAGGAGTTCAGAGATAAAGTGAAGCCTCAGAGACATCCTTCACCAGAGGCACCTCTCCAAAGTCCAAGTCTTTTCAAAGCACACCAGCCCGGTAGAGGCATAAGAACAACCAAATCCCCTGACCTGCATAAATCTGAAATACAGGCCAAGCCATAAAGAATGTCAACAAAGCATCAGAACCATGTGCTGGTCCAACACACTCAGGGTCTGGATCAGGGGTTGAACTTTATGTAAAGGAGGTTTATAGACCATAAAAAAAAAACAAGTTAAAAATCCCACGTTTCTCACAAAGGCCTCCAAACCTTCACAGCTAACCTTCATCACGTCAGCTGACAGTCCAGATCTTCCCATGCACCATCATCTAAAACATTAGTGAAAAAATAACATGGTGATTGTTGCTTAGCATCTTAATTCATCAAAATATTAAACACAAGAGGGCGTTCAAAACTGAATTATTATTTCTGGCTTTAAAGGAACACTTGGCCGTTTTGGCTTGTTTTTAGCACCCCCTAGTGTCCGTTAGTGAAACCAAAAGTGAAACTTATCTCTCCTCGCTGTGCGTTCGTCTTATTAACACCTTAATCTAACTGCTGAAACGTCTCCTCAGCCTTCATTAGTGTCTACAGGAGCGGTTCATCACTAAATCAAACAAATCAGCTGTGTTCATGATCTAAACATGCAGGAAACATGCTGGAAGCAGAATGCAGCACCAGGTATGTCAGCTCCACTTTACTAAGTCCAACAGAGACCGGACCGCCACTCTGAAGTTGCAAGTGTGGTATTCTGGCCACAGAGAGCGGTGCAGGTCTGAGTGACATTTCATTAACCCTGTAAAGGGTCATTTTAGCACAAACTGGCTCAAGAACACGATTTAAATATGAAAAAGTTGCATATTAAGGTTTTAATGTTTTTATTGTAAGTAAAATATCTGCCAAATTTCAAGATGTTTGGCCTTAGAGGTACTTATGGAAGCCCATTCCTGCCACTCTGAAAAAAAAAAGAAATGTATCTCATAATGATGAGATAGCTAAGTCATAATTATGAGATACAAATGTTTGTTTTTTAATCAGAATGGCAGGAATGGGCTTCCATAGATACAACTGCTGGCTTTATTAACAAACTTTGTCAATAGTAACAGAAAGCTGCAACTTTTAATCTCTGTCAGACTCGATGTTTGGTGCCTTCCCCAACACGCTGTACCGTACCAAAACAGAAAGGTTTGCTGTGTAAATAAAGTAATGTTGCCTATTTATAAAGGCAGGGGTATGCTGACCCCCCACTCCACCCGCAGGAATTTTAATCTTCCTTAGGGCTTTGCTCAAGAGTCCATTGGCCAGGCCAGTGAACGCCACAAAGCTGCATCGGTCGACCCGCGATGGAAGGAAGCTACGGCTCATCTAAAGCCATGACAAACGGAAAGAAAGGCAGTCTACTTCCATTTTTCAAAGACAACATCACAGTACGATGTGACCACATAAATGACTGAAAGGTTCCACTGAAATGGAACAAGATGTGAGTAAAGAAAGCTGCAGAGACCCATCAGGAGCTTTGACCCTGCAACACTTTAACTGAATGAAATGGAAAAGGCCCTCTGACATCGATCAGAGGAGAGTCACACTGCATGGATCTGAGAACAATATTACTCTTACCTACATTTGTGTAAACACAGAAAAACCAAAATCTCTGAGACAAAGTGGAAGTCCCTTTTAGTCCCTCTAAGTTCTCTGATGTCATGGTCTTTGGATTTTGTTGAGATCATTGTGGTTTTGTGTGCTTTGTGCTTGTTCTAGCTGTTTTTATGACTCTATGTAATGATTTGTTTATTTGAGTGGATTTGCTCCTTACAGGTCAGCCGGTGCACGACGAGCAGCGAGGGAGGCCTTAGATGGACAGAAAAGCCTCCACCAGCGGGAGGAGGTGTCACTGTGAATCACTGTCTGTCTGTCAGAGCGATCTCAGTTTATTGAGTCAATAACAGACATAAAAGCACCATGAATCACACAAGCTGAGTAAGGTTAGAAACCTCAATCAGGCTCTGGAAACACCAGCGTTCAAATCAAACAAATATTCATAATAAAACATCCCAGTCTGTCAGTTTACACCATTTCTTTTAGGATATTTAGAGATCGCTTTCAGTAGGGTTTGGATTCATGGGGAGGAGGAGAACTGCTAAAAACAAACGGGGTGTGACTATCCATCTGTAACTGTCCAGATTAATTGCTTTTATAAGATTTACAGTTAACTCTGAGCAACACTCAGAGCATTCTTACATGATGAGCACCATTCCTCTTCCTCTCTTGCCTTTAGCTCTCCCTGCAGATTCTTCTGTCTGTTTAGTGTCTTGCATCACGTGGTTTCTGAGGCCTCTCGTGCGTTCTCAGCCTTATCGCCTAAAGGCAGCCTGGTCAGTGTCTAACTCTAGCTACTCTTCAGTAGAGAGGCACAGTAGTCGTATCCTGTCACCAAACAGAAGTCATGATACACAAATCTTTTTTCAAAAAGTAAATCAGTCGGGGGTATGGTCGCTGGTCCGTAGGTCCGTGGCTGTTTCAGACATCTAATATATTCAGACTGATGACAGAACACTTTGACATCTTTGCATTAGAATTAAAATTAGGAGACTTATATTAAAACCTGCCACTGAAATCAAAAGTGGACATTAATGTTTTTGCCTGTGTGCGTCTGTTAGCAAATGACATCATGAACCAGCGACAGATTTGAATGAAATCAATGGATGTTCATCTGCAGCTGATTGACCTTTTGGAGTCAACCTAATTCAAGATGGCTGCAACAGCTAATCAACATTAGCAAAAACAAAAGTGGCTGTAAGTCTACTGATTTTACAGATGATGGTTTGGTGAGAGGAACTTACAACACAGACTTCAACCTGTGCACATTTTAAATTAAATAAGTAAATTTTATCTCCGTTAGCCAAATCTCAGGAATCTTTGGACAGGGATTAATGAAACTTCCAGAAATCTTTCACTACATTTTCATCTTCAACAGATTAAAGGCTGAATATGGAACACGAACACCACAGCGACATCTAGTGTGTGGAGGTTGTAGCTGCAACAGCAGAACAAGGTTTCCAGCCGTCGGGATGCCAGGTTCTCTGAAGTGAGCAGCCAGCACCACGTCCAGTTTCAGATCTTTTATGGTGGCTCCTCTTCTGAGAAGGATAACAACATCTTCTGGGCTCAGAAGCAGCTGCTTGACTTGCCGAATCAGCCATTTTTCCACAGAGCCAGCCTCACTGTGCCGAGTGGACTTTTTAGATCAGATTTAGTGATGTGATGTGAGATCATGCATAACTTTATGTCACATTTGAACAAAACGCTGTAACCATCCTTTCTTAAATAAAGATCATCTCTGGCATGAAATGCGTGGACGACATGCGTTCCTTTAAAGAATGTTAGTCTAAAAGGTAAAGAGTCGGGTCTGTTTGTTGAGAGTCCACCGACGGGGCAAACCTGAACTACTTTAGTTCTCTTAACTGTCAAACTGATTCATAAGGATGAAAGGACTTTAAAAACACAGAAACCACGGCCAGGTTGACCTCTTAGCCACTGGAATGCACACTAGAGAAACAAGGTATTTTTCTTTTTGACCCATGTTGTTGGGTAACAACAAGAAGAACAGGAGTGAAGAATCTGTTAAACATCATACATGTGGCTGCGTGCTTCTATTATGGTTTCAACCTGCTCATGGTGGGGAGTCCAGGAGTCTGTCACAGAGCAGCTGATGGGAGGACTGCTGAGCTGGGCATTCCTCTGAGGAGGAGATACACATCTCATCTAGTGTTCTAACTGTTAGGATAAATCAGCTGAGCAAAGGAACCCTCAGGGGGAAACTGGCCCCCAACATCTCGTGAAGGCTTTTGTAGCTGTGTTTGTGACGTTAAAATAAAAAGATTCCCCAACATTAGGATCGACTCAGAACCAACATCTGCAGCCCAGCTTCCAAACACTGTCCTCTGAAAACCACATGAACTCTAAACTGACGTTTTGTACAGTGTCGACACAGGAGACGTGCTGAGGCTGCAGAAGACTATTTTTAACTTCTTTGGCAACGACAACACTCCAACTTTGGTTAATGGCAGGAAACAGAAGAAGAGGAGGAAATGAAACGCGACATAAATCAGGTCATGAAGTCAAACTCCCTCTTGGCTCCATGAGGACAACGGCATCAACCACACCTTCCAAACAGCCTCCTTATCCAGCAGATAAGGAGCTGCCACTTACATGGAGTGTGTGTGTGTGTGTGTGTGTGCGTGAGTGTGCGTGTGTGTGTGTGCGTGCGTGTGTGTTTTCAGATTGGAATCTGCCACACATATCAAAAGGGAAACACAGCAGACAGGCTGACTGTGTGAAGATTAGCTTTGATTATGAAGATGGAGGAAGGGAGGCATCATTAAACACCCGCACGCATGCACACACAATCTTAAAGGTGTGGAACACTGAAAAAACATTTTTAATGATTATTTCTGATTCTAATGGATCACTCTGAGTTTTTCATGCAGGCTGAACATGAAAATAGTCTCCTCCACCTATCTCCTGCATTAGCTTCTGATAGAAAATAGACTCTAGGTGAAACTCTAGGATTAGAAAATCCTGACAGATCTACGTCACACTGTCACTTAACATTCATGGACTCACCCATCTTGACTCACAACGGGGAAGGCTGTTGTTGGTTTAGCGTCCAGGAAACAGCAGAGTACGTCTGGGCTAGTAGAAGCTAACTGTTAGCATTAGCAACTCCACCACACAGCAGAACTCCTCCAGGCTTGTGTTATTTGTGGAGATAAAACATCAACGTTGCAGAGCAAACAGAGTCAGTGGTAGAGTCGTGTTGCTGTCAGCCAATCAGAGGAGAGACGTCCAAATATCAGGAAATAAGACTCCAGATCCTGTCATGTTAAACTCAACTCTGATGTGGCATGCTGCTAGTTCCTGCAACAAGAACATCTGAGACCCCCCCCCCCCCCAGTAGGCATTCATTCCTACTGAAAAAGCATTGATTAAACGAGTGTTCTACACCTTTAAGACCTAACTCTCGTTTCACGACCCTAAGTGGGGTCCTGACCTCCATCTTTAGGAACCAACTGCATGACATAAATTAACCAGCTGGACTCTAAACTATAACCACATGTTTCCTTGATCACATTCTGATTTATCACCGTGGTTAGACACAACATATGGATTACACATGCGCTCCGCAGTGTGTGACACCATATGTGACAGTTTTTTGTTTTAAACTAACAGCAGATAGGACAGGGTTAAAAACGGTCTTCTGGGGTCACATCAGTAAATTAGAGGTTATGTAGTGAATTTGAACATAAATAACAACTTTAGATTGATTTATTATACGTTTTCTAACATTTCTGTTCAGTAGCATTTGACTCAATTTATAACTAGTCAGGCCTGACACTAGAGCTGTGAAATATTAGAGAAGAGCTAAAATAATAACAGTTACACACATTTTCCTCACTCCTCTTTTGGTTCTGTCATCATGATGCTCAGAACTCTGTTTCAGCATCACGATGATCTAAAGCAGGTGTGGGATTTAGGTGCAGGGCGAGTTCCTGTGATTGGGCAGATAGGACACGCAAAGGATGAACACGGTTGGAAGGACTGCTGCCTGCTCGATCCTCCGGCGGGGATCTCCAACAACAGCCCAAAGCACATCCACCGGCTCTAGAGCACACCAGCTGTTCTGGGATTCTCCAGAACTCACAGATTGCCAGTCTGCCTCTGGCTACAATGTAGCTACAGCTGCCCTGGGGCGCACTGACGGAGGCGAGGCTGCTGAGCACAGGCACCATCAGTCCCTCCAACCACCAGCAGCAAGGCGGGTTAAGTGTCTTGCCCAAAGACACAACAGCAGCATTCTCTGGTGGGAGCCGGGATCGAACCTACAACCCTCTGATTACTGGTCAACCAGGTTCATGGCTGGGGGGGCGCTGACTGTTCCGGAGTTGGACTTATGGTCCCAACAGAAGCTTATATTTTAATTTTGACCTTGAATGAAATATTTTGTTGTTTTAAAACTTCTTAATTGTGCTTTAATCAATTCCATTTATTCAACAATACACTAGCAAGAAAAGCTAAATAATATTTAATATTAGAGAAAATTTGCCCTCAATGCATTAACTTTCTTGGCAGAGCTCTCTTATTACATTTGAATATCGTGCATGATCTTACGTTTATGTGTTTATAACACATCTTCATCACTCTGTTGTAAAATCATCCTCTACCTCCTGTTCTGACTCAAATCCAGTTAAAACCCTTCAGTTTTCAGCCAAAATCTTCCATTTAGTCAGAGCAGGTTTAGAGGAGCCATATCGTGGAAAATCTACTTTTTGGAGCTTTTAACCATGTGCTATTGTTATTTCCTCATGAAAAATACCCCAAACCCGTTTTCAGCTGCATTCATGCATTTTCCTGTCTCAGCTGCAAGTTTTCAGATTCTGAGGAAAGGACCTGCAAACACAAGGATGGAAACTAAGTGCATTGAATTTACCACTTGATGTGAGTGGTGTGTGAATGTTTGTCTCTTTGTCCCTGAGATGGACCAGAGACCTGTCCAGGTGTAGCCCCGCCTCTCACCTGGTGAATGCTGGACACCAGCTGACTGAGACCCTAGTGAGGATGAAGCAGGATCACGCATAGACTCATACAAACACATGTTCAAGGTCAGAGACCAGATAAGAGGAGATAATATAAATTTACTGAAATAGTTCTCTGTCTGCACTTTTGCATTTTTCACTTTTGTTCTGTGGAATTATAGTTTAAAGGTCCTATTTCATGCAAATTCCACGTTTTGGAGCCTGTGACCACGTTATATTTTTATTTCCTCATGAGCAACACCCCAAAGCAGTTTTTGGCTTCACACATGCATTCTCCTGTCTCAGCTGCAGATCCTTTACTGGTCTACAAAGCAGCTGCAGACAGCTGGAAGGGGTTGTTGCTGCATCATCACAGTCCGCTCCTCCTCATCCACGTAGTCTTGAATCAGGATCCCTCCTTCCCCGGACTGTAAACATGCTCGGTGTCTCTGTGTAGCTAGCAGGGAGGTTAAAACAGCGGTGCTATTAACGGAAGTTAGTTTATTCAGTAACGTGTAATCTAATTAATTACTGTCTTCTTTCGTCATAATGCCGTTTCCGTTACTGATAAGAACATGCGTGCGTTATTATAATTCAGCAGTGAAGTGTGTTGAAGCTGTCGTCAGCTGATCAGAGCTAAAGGGGCAGATGTTTACATCCAAGCACATCACGGCTAGCCTAGTGAACTAGACCAAATTCTTGCTTTGCAAAGTTTGGTCTAGGCACGCTTCATAGGAACCCTCGTAGCCTGTGGCTGTCCAATCACAGCTCGCTATAGTTTTGGTTGGGCCAATCATAGCGCTCTATATTGTGGGCCAATCACAGAGCGGGAGTAGCTGATGGCGTCAGCGCTGCGGCCGCGAACACAAACAACATGGCGGCAACTCAGGAACCACGTTCGTTTGAAACGGCTTTGTCATCAACATTGGATTATTTAGACTCCAACGTGCGTAAGTCTGTCTGATAGACTTAGCGGCTTCTTATTTTTATCAAACAAAGTAGTGCAATGTCCCAGTACACCTGATATTCACATGTTTTTATACAAAAACGACAGAAATCATTGATGTTAGACGCCATTGCTGCCTCCCTCTTTTCTGTCGCTGTGATTACGTCATGTTGTTCGTCACTCTGATTGGTCCTAGTGCTATCCAATTGCGTGCTGACATTTTGAAAGACAACCGTAGATCCCGCCTCACGACTGAGAGCCGTCAATGGTTCGTGGCCAGACTATATATTCACATATATAGGATGGCTTGCCAGGCTACATCACGGCCAGTGAGCAACGAGGAAGATGTGATCAGGCTGCAGACCCGGAGTCTTCTTGACGTGACAGCAGAACTTCCCATGTAAGGAAGGTCTGCTCACCTGTTCACCGCTCAGACTTCCTAGATCATCCTCCAGTCATCCAACTGGAACCAGTTAGTGTTCCTGATCATCTCTTTAGTCCTGCTGTAACAGTGATTGTATCAGTGTCAGACGTCATGGGTGCTCAGCTGTTACTAGAACTAACTGTGTGTCTTTACCACCCAGCTTCAGCACATTTGAGTCTGACCCAAGTTGGTAGATTTAAGTCCTCGATCAGATTTGTGCCTGTTCTGGTGTCATTTTTAAGGATTTTTATTTATAAATATGCTGTTACTAGGTTATGAGTAATAGAAATAATAATTAAAACACCCAAACAAGTGAAACTGGAAAAATTTAAATACTTGCATTTATTTCAGTAATTAGACTGAGAGACCATTTAAAGGCTCAGGAACCCTTAGCAGGTGTTTTATATTTGCTTTTATAGATTTTAGTTGATTGGGGTCTTGTTTCAAATCACACATTTGAATAGTTTAGATTAATGTTTCCTGTGTGTAGTTCCTCCTGTTAGGTGCCCATTTATTTCAATTATTCAGTGTTATAATAAACCATTGGATATACATTTTATTATGTTCAAGTCTATTTAGCATTTATATTTTAGTATCATAGTAATTCATACTAAATGATGTAAAGGGTTTCATGTATACAGTTGTTATTATTATTGTTATTTTAAAGACAATACCATTATCAAAATAGTATTTTACTTTTAGGTCTGTTGTACGTTTGCCAGGGATATAAAAAAAATTATTCCCATCTCACCCTCTGTGGGTGGTCTCATCCTTCCAAGCTCAGGTCCTCTACCAGAGGCCTGGGAGCTTGAGGGTTCTTCAGTATCTTAGCTGTTCCTAGAACTGCTCTTTTCTGGACTGAGATGTCTGATGTTGTTCCTGGATCTGCTTTAGCCGCTCCTCCAGTTTGGGGGGCACTGCCCCGAGTGCCCCGATGACCACGGCCACCACTTCACTCTCCAGGCTTTCTCAAGTTCTTCTTTGTTTTATGATTTCTGCCTATGCATCACCTTAATGTAATAATTGTCCCAGACATTTTGCGACCGCCACCCCCCTCCGTCTCACGCTGTGTGTGTGTGTGTGTGCATGTGTGTAAATTTTTGCCGTTTGTTAGCAGCTCGGGGTGGGATCAGGGGCTGCAGGTCAAGTCTGTGCCACTCACTCTGACTCCTCCAAGAAAGAGCCGGCTCCGACCAGTCACTTCAAAGAGCCGTTTTCATTCACAACCAACACTTCACAGAGCGGAGGCAGCGCTTCTGCCATGTAATTGATCAAGAAACGCATACATTCAGAGATTTTGACCATAAACATGTTGAAATCATACAGAAAACTGTATGTATAGACCAGTCAGTGGACACATTGATTCTCTATTATGTGATTATTAGTATTTCACTTCAGAGAGAGGAGGCACTGCCTCCTCTGACCGCATGTCGCTGTGGACAACCTGCTCAACCTCCTGAGCTACTGCTGCCCATTCAGCTGCATAAGACCAACAACTTTAAATATGTCATAAAAATGTGAGAACTGAATGTGCCGTGATGCCTAGTAGGGCTGATTGATTTTAGGAAAAGACTGAATAGCAATTTTTTTGGTCAGAACTTGCAATATCAAATCGATTCACGATTTTCTTCAAATCAAGCTTTAGCACAAGGCGGGACATTTTCTCACAAACACAACGCTCCAACACTGTCCGGTAACACATTTTACACACTTTGATTTACTGTAAGTACAACGGTTTGTGCCATCAGAACAATTTAAATGTTTTTTAAAAGAAGAGAAGTTGTAACCTGGCAAATAATCTAAATATATAGTCTGGCCACGAACCATTGAAACGGCTCACTCATAGGGGTGGAATCTACGGCTGTCTTTCAAACGGTCTCTGCATGCAATTGGTCAGTGCTAGGACCAATCAGAGAAACGAACACAGTGTGTTGAATTGCACTCGAGTTCTCCCCGGTTCAGAACCGAAAATTACTCGAGACTAGCTCTCCATCTTTAGGGTCTAAAAATCTCCAGACCTGGCGAGTCTTACCCAACTCAGGAACTGCTAAGGATTTTATGTAAGCTGGTGATGAGACCCACCTAGACTCTATCTACATACATCCGAGAGTTATACCCTTCCACCTCTGTAATGAGCTTTCACGAGTAAATTCAGCCTTCAACAATCTTCAAACAGTGCTTGAAAACCTACGACTCCCATCTGCAATCGACCAGTGGAAATACAACCAGGGAGTGACGTGAAAACTAGTGACAAGAATACAACGTGAGAGTAGCATTAGCAACAGTGCAGGCTACACTCTGGAACATGTAGGCCACACCTTTTTGGAGTTTGGTTCCGAGTCTAATAAAAGAAGCGTTAGCGGCAGCACTTTTGTCTCTTTTCATCGTTGTTGTTTTGGGAATCTGTTGGCTTTTAGTGACGTATGCTTTTCGGTGAGTATGCTTGTGACGTTAGCATGTCCTGCTAGCGCGAGACATGTGCATCAGCTGAAAAAAATGCACAGTGGCCCAGGCTGAAGGTCAATGAGTTGCCTGTGCTGTCTTCTTTGTTGACTTTTTGTGTGAGATCAAACACGGTTAAACGCCAACTCTCTACAGCTAAATCCGAACAAGACAGAGGCCTAGGTTTTGGCTCAGAAACAGAAGATCCACATATTTAGGAATCACCTTGGTGCCTTGGGCTCAACAGTCCAGCAGAGTCTTCACAACCTTGTTGTCTTTGATTCTGAAATGTCCCTGAAGTCTCACGGTTTTTCCAGTTCAGGAACCTCTCAAAAATAAGATCTTTGCTAGCTAGGACATAATTGTAAATAATTATTCACATATTCATTTCTTCTTGTATTATCTTTACAAGCCTTTACAACAGCGCCTGACTTTCCTGTCATACTGGTATGAGTCCACATCTCTCCAGTTCTTGCTGGATTTCAATAGCTCCTCGTGTGTTTTGGAGTCCAGTTTAAGACTGTAGTCGTCACTTTTAGAACTCAGCATGGAAAAGCACCAAAATACATCTCAGAGCTTCTGAAAATTCAGAAACTGCCATGCTCTGTCAGCTGTTGGCTGGGCCCTGTACTAGTTTTAAAACTAGAGGCGATCTGGCTTTCCAGGCAGTTGCCCTGCTCTGTGGAATGCTTTGTCCCAGACTTAAATTCTCTGGAAGCTTTTAAGAAGCAGCTGAAAACACTTTTTTTTACAGTCTCTAAAATTATTAAGGGGTTTTATGCTTTTATTCATGTTTTTGTTCATGTTTATTCATGCCCTTTATGAGTCGGTTTCTGCAAAAAGTCATAATTAAAGATTACTTACTTAGTTGCTTAAATACTTGATTAGCCATTATTTTCTCAAGGGTTTCAGTTAAGAATGGAATATTAGATGTTGGTTTGAAATCTATTTGATCAAGAGGTTTCTTAAAGCAACATTCCGCAAGTTTTACACCTTAACATTATGCTTTTTTGTAAAGTTTTTGCATCATAGAATTATCTATTATGTTCATTTTCATACCTGTGAGGTCCCACGTCTGTTTACTGCGCTATACAGTTTACGTGCATCGGGTAGCGACGGAAGTACTGACTGGGTGCCGTTTTACGGCAGAATATGGCAAGCCAAAGGGATAAAAAAGCGCGCATTCTAAACGTGCGTCATGTCCGCCAAAATGCGCATCTTGAACTCGCGTTTTGACGCCAAAGGGGGCAAAAACTCGCGTGTTCTAAAGTGAGCATTATGTCCGCCAAAACCAACGAGCAGAACCTCGCATTATGTCCAGAAGGGATATGGCAGACATAATGCGAGTTTAGAACACGCATTTTTTTTTATCCCTTTGGCTTGCCATAATTGTATAACGTAGACTCGTGGTTTAGCAGTGGCAGATTCACCAAAGAAAGCTAGAAATCCCTTATCAGAGGAATATAGGAAAAGAAAAGAAGAACGTGATAGAACAAGAGCAAAGACCAGAGTTATTATTGGGCCGTCTTTTCCTCGCTGGAGAGTTCTTTTAGAAAGAACAGCATACAGACTCTAACCTAGCCGTGCTGCTAATGGCTAGGTAAGTAATGAATGATTTCACCAGGGTTATTGTGTTTGGTCGGGCATAAAGTTGTTATACAGTCCTGATAAAACTATTTTTTCAATGTGGGGAGGTGGAAAAGTTTGTTTTCGTTGTTTTGCCTGACATTAGGAATGTAAACATGCCTCTTATGCCCAAGAGAGAGATTTAATGTTACAACAGTGACGTTACACAGCAAGCCTCTAGAGGGCGACAGAGACCATATAACTGCAATCTTGCGGAATGCTGCTTTAATTAGTGGTTTGATTACAGCAACCTTAACATCCTGTACTACACGTCTATTTACTATGGGTAGATTCATCATCATGTTTCTGATGCTTTCTGCTGGTTCTGAAGGCATCGAAGGGCAACAGCTCAGTCCCTTTCCAGTCCTTTTGGATTGTTCTAAAAGGAGCAGCATCAGCAAAGAAGAAAGTGCTTCTTCAAACAATTGGAGCTAACAAACAAGTACAAGGTTTAGATGAAGCTAATATTTTGATACCTCTGGAAGCTCAACGGTTTTTGAGCAGGTGCATTAATCAAAGACCAGAGAATCAGTGGCGGCTGGTGAATTTTTTTTGGGTGGGGCGCATTTTTTTATTTTTATTTTTTTATGTTAGTTCTTGTGAATGGTTTTTATCTTGAGAGGCGCTATATAAACGGTCGTTATTTTCTTTATTTGTAGGTCAGTTTTTCAGATGCGCTAACCACATATCACCACTAGGGAACGCCAAATTACCATTCTTATGCGTCACACAACTTGAAATCGACGGACTTTGTTGCTAAGTTAACAACAAAGTTGTTCCAAAAACATGCTTCATATTCACCAATATATGCAAACCTCACACACACTAAACGGGAAGAGGCTCTTTTAAACGATAGAATCACGTTTTCTACCTCAACACCACCCAATGACTGCTAAATGAAAAGCAAAACAAAGCTATTTTCATGAAGTCAAAAGCTAAATTCTGTCTTACTTTGCTGGTCTAAATAATCCATCTTATAGTAAAAAATCCACTTGGTTCGTAGAATCCAATGATAAAAAGATGAAACTACTAGTTTTCTCCATAGTCAACGTTAGCAGCAGCTCCACAACAACAAAGGACGGTGAACTAGCCTGTGGAGAAATTTCCGGTTCTGTCTGGGCTGGGTGAGCTGACCAATCAGCATCCTCCTCCTGATCTGAGCAGACTCCCCCCGCTTGCTTGCGATCGCAACCATATGTGCCCAACAGCTCTCCTATTCCTTGTCGTTGGGGATCCAGCGCGCATGCGCCAGTTAGCCCGTATTAAGTCAATGGTAAAGATTGCTGCACCCGCGAGTTGACACGTGACAGGAAGTACGTCGACGTTTCGGCCGTGTTAAAAGTATTAACTTTATTAAACTACAATTAAATGCAGATTACACACAGCACTTACAGCCCATAAGGTGTATAGATCGTTTAGTTTAAATTTTATGCTTTTTTAAATACATTTTGTGATTCCTCTCTTCTTCTTCCTCTTCCTGTGAGACTGGTGGGGCGGCGCCCTAGCGCCCCCTATGGACGAGCCGCCACTGCAGGGAACTGTTTGGAGATTATTGTATAACTATTAGGGCCATGATATACTTCCTTTTTAGCGACGCGTACACGTTTAAAATGGCTGCCACGCGTAGCTTGCGTTGATTTGAAGCGTCGTTTGTGCGCGTCCCCCAAAATTAACGCGACACGACGCGCCCGAATGCTGTAATATACGAGCAACCGGTAGGTGGAGTTGACAAAATGAGCAAGACACACTCACCATGGTGACTCCATCTCTGGTTTAGAGGTCTTTCACACCATCTAATCTCAAAATTAACCAGTTTTTAACTCTTTTATTGACGCCATGCTTGTTTTGGTTGTACCGGCTCTCTATCCGGTCTGAGTCTCTAGTTTGCCCTCTAGTGGAACACTCCAGTACTACAACCAGTGCAGCGCTGTATAGCAGCAAGTATCTGAACAAAGACGCAGCCTGCTGCCTGCGCCAATGCGAGGTTAAACAGCAAGTATATTCTGCCCCTTACAAGTCTATTAAAAAAGTTTGTAACAATATGTCCAAATATCAAATAGAAATAACATTTTATAAATGTCACCACAGCTGCTGTTAAATGAATGAAAACTTCAATAATGTGAACTGGAGTCGCTGCATAAGTTGTTTTATGTTTCCTTACATAGGCAAGATAACGACTTCCACCTGTTGTGTGCGCGCGCGTGTATGTGTGCGTGTGTGTGTGTGTGTGTGTGTGTGTGCGCGTGTGTGTGTGCGCGCGTGTGTGTGTGCGTGTGTGTGTGTGTGTATGTGTGTGTGTGTGTGTGTGTGTGTGTGCGCGCGCGTGTATGTGTGCGTGTGTGTGTGTGTGTGTGTGTCAGGTTTGTTATTAAAAAGCGAAACGGGGAAGGACGTACGCGCGCGCACTGAGAGCCCCTGAGCTGGCAGCTCTGGAGGTCTGACAGGAAACGGCTCCTTCTCTGCAGCACCACCGCAGTTCACCTACCGAATCACACATGACCGGACTCTACCGGACCTCTTGAGGCGTTGAAACCATGGTTCTGTTCACTCATGTTCCGACAACCCGGAGCTAACGAGCAGAACCTGAGCTGGAGAGAAACTTTGGACCTAAATGACAGAGATTAGTGCGTAAAGGCGCTGGACTCGATGATGGAGACACTATTTTACCTGCTCGCCTTCGTCCTGGTCCGGCTCGGTTCGGGTCTCGGATATGCGGAGTCCAGTATTCAGTCGGGTCAGAGAGCGGCCAGCAGACACAGGTAAGTTCAGACGAACCTGTGGCGGGTTCTGGGTGATTCTAACCAGGTTAACCCTCAAAGGCTGCGCGTCATGAAAATGTGACGTACGTCTAAAATCTAATTAATCAATCAATCAGCTGATTTTATCACCGTATTTTATTGGCTGTTACTTTATCACGTGATTTCAGAAAATCACGCGTAAATAACTAATAATAATAAATGAGATGATGTAGTTTTCCACTCAGGGTTCTGACTGAATCAGAGATTAAGACTCGTTTTCACAGGAAATGGCTTTTTAATGGTTATTAAGTAACATCTGTTATGGTAATGCTCATAGCGCCTTTTAGAGTCCCCCAAGGCACTTTACAACGCGGTCCATCCTGAGCACCACCAGCTGGCGAGACTGGTAAATGAAATTTGCCCATAGACATCATTTGGTGAGAAAGCCCCGCCCCTTTTTCGCTTTACATCCCAGGTAGGCTTCAGAGTAGAACCACTATTCAGATTTTAAACGGGTCACAGGAAGTTGGACTTTCCATAACTGTCTTGATGTTTTGATATATTTGATGTTTTTTACACAAACCGTTTGGATGATTTTTGTTTTTGAATGTGAACGTTGACAGTTTTAGTATAAATTATGCATCACACTGTATTTTTGTCTTCTTCCGCCCGCTGTGTAGGACTGAAGGTGTCAGACAGCAGAGTTGACACCCACGCTTCCATCGACTTCACCTAGAATTTAGCACAAAACGTAGTTGAAACAGAAGGGTCTTGTCATATTTTCTACATAAACCTTGACACACGTGACCCTCAGAGCCTTTTGTCACTCTGAGATTACGAATCTTTTAAATAGGATTTCTAGTTTTCACACAGCAGCTGTTTGTCGTTTATATTTCACTCTGTGTTCCTGTCCATCACTCATTTGCTTCCAGTGAGTGATAGACACAAGTGTGTTGTTTCCATGGTGACCCTGTTGCCTCTGGTGGTTACCATGGTGACCACAATGAGCCAGTGGCACAACTTTAACATTTCTTCCGATGCCATTTTTCCGTTTCTACATCTAAACATGAACATTTAGTCCCAACTAAGATGACGACGGCTTCAGGCAGCAGCTCCCTGCAACTCTTCAGCGTACCTTTCAGTCTCTTTCTAGATGTAGATCAGGGGGTTAGGGTCCAAATGAGGGAGTTACAGGGTGGGTGGATGGTGTTGTGATGATTTGGGGGAGTAACACTGGAATGAGCTCATGAGGATTACAAATATTTACTGTTACAGAACATCAAGTGAAAAGTTTCAGGTGGTCTAAATTGTTCCCCCAGCAAGCGTCAAACCCTCTGTCCCACATGGTCGTGTAGAAAAAGAGGCGTGAAAGTGCTTCTTTGTGATGGATCAACATGCTGCAAGAATGAAACTGAAAGTTTTAACTCGTCATCATTCCTACATACAACAGTAGAAACATAAAAGTTGACACACATGACCATCAGAGCCTTCAGAGTTTATGAATGTTTTAAATATGATTGAAATCCATTTACCCTAAAGTCACAAAATAAGACAGGCATCTAAGTGTGTAGCCATGAGACCCTGGGTCCTATATAAACCTTCATTATTGAACATTCAAAGGAAACCACTTGGATCTCAGTGAGCTGCTGATGAATAGTCGCTTGTAAAGCCAACACATGCTTGTTTTTATTGTGAGCTTGGCACCTCCATCCATTTTCTGGCTGAGGGTTCCTTGTTTGGAAGTCCACCCTCCTCCCTCTATGCTCCATGTGCCTGTGTGTGTGTGTGTGTGTGTGTGACTGCTAAACAACAAGTGTGTGCATTTTTGGCAGGGTGGGTGACTGATGACGTAGAGAATGTGCATGACAACTGGTCACAGCAACATTTCAGAGGGAATGAATGACAGATCTCATCCATGTGGTGCTCATCTGCCTGCATGTTTGCACACATCTTTGCACCTTGTGTGTGTGTGTGTGTGTGTGTGTGTGTGTGTGTGTGTGTGTGTGTGTGTGTGTGTGTGTGTGTGTGTGTGTGTGTGTGTGTGTGTGTGTGTGCGCGTGTATGTGTGTGTGTGTGCGCGTGTGTGTGTGCGCGTGTGTGTGTGTGCGTGTGTGTGTG
>SSNS01000158.1:237616-256132 GCA_006937985.1 Aphyosemion australe | reverse complement strand
CACACACACACACACACAAGAATGCACTGGCCCGTGGCACTTCAGTTTGCCCCTCTGACATCTGTTTGAACTCAATTGATCTGTTTTGACAGATGTGTGAAGTATTCCAAGAGTGGTAGAGGCTGTTGAGTGAGCTGAAGACGTCCAGCTGAGGTCTTTAGGGAGATCAGGAGGACCCACAGCTCTCTGACACATCTCCTGCCAAAAGTTAAATAATCATGCCATCCCAGATGCATTAAATAAGGAAGAGGCTTGATATAGGTGGGCCCTATGACTTTTCAATTAAATTAAATTAATTTTATTTCTATAGCGCCAAGTCACAACAAGAGTCGTCTCAAGGCACTTCACAAAGTAAACATTCCAATACAGTTCAGTTCATTAAGCCAATCAGTAAAAAAGTTTCCTATATAAGGAACCCAGCAGATTGCATCAAGACACTGACTGTGTGTTGATACAATCCTCATACTAAGCAAGCATGTAGCGACAGTGGGAAGGAAAACTCCCTTTTAACAGGAAGAAACCTCCAGAGGATCCTGGCTCAGTATGAGCAGCCATCCGCTACGACTCACTGGGGATTCTTTACAAACACAATGTAAATAATTATTGATATGCCCAATTAATCATTTGCTGAGCAAAAACATGCAATCCAGTTAAAGTATTAACATTAAAGAAAAAAACTATCTGACAATGAAATTATGACTTTTTTTTTTTTTACAGATACATCAAAACTATTCAGGAAAACTAAGAATTCCTTTAACTTGTGCTGAAAATATTTTGACAAACAACACAATGTAACTTACGCCATATTACATCACTGGCTCTTACTTCAGTGGGAGGAGTTTGCATGGACATGTGCAGCGAACATTTGGGTGGAATGGGGTTACTGCAGTTTTTAGGCATGCATGCAAATGTTCATTAGTCAGTTGTGAGCGAAGTTTGTGTTTATACACGTTAACAGTGGAGAAGGCTGGTTCACAGCTGCATATGGATCAAACATGGTTAAGGTATACACCGCCACTTTGGAAAGTCCAGGAAACTTAGTCTTTGGCACAGCCTGCACCCAGAAGGTAGTATGATCAGATGCTTCAAATTGCCCTTTTAACAGTACGTCTGCTTGTAAATCCACAAGTTCCATTTGCAGAGAACTTATTTGCACCCATTTGTAGACACGTGCAGCCGCCTGTGAGAATGCAATGACATTTCCCACCAGAAAGGGATTCTTTATGAAAAGGTGGAGCTGATCTTCCAAAGCAAAACCATCAAAGTCGTCCTTAAAGTTTTCAATCAGTTTTTGTACAAACGCTGCACGTGAGGTGATGTTGGCATCCTGGATCACGTTCACTGATGGAAAATGTGAACAGTCCTGCTGGAGATCCTGTTTTAGAATGACGAGTTTTCTCTGAAATGACCGGACAGTTGTTATCAAGTCACACACAGAGTTGTTCTTTCCTTGTAGTCTCAAATTGTGATCATTGAGGTGTCCTGTGATGTCAGCAAGAAATGCTGTTTTGTCCATGTTCTTCTTATCCTCCAGAAACTGCAAGAAAACACGAGCTTGTGACTTTGTAACAAAAACTGTTCTATTTCGTGTCGTAGCCTCCAGAGGCGTGCCAGCACTCTAACCCTAACACTGGAATGCAAGAGTAGGTCACTGGCCTCTGCATTCACCTCTGCTAAAAATTCACGAAGCATACGATGCTGATGAGATGAAGAAGCAGGGAGAAAGTTAAAGCAACATTCCGCAACTTTTACACCTTAAAATTATGCTTTTTTGTAAAGTTTTGGCGTCATACTATCATCTATTATGATCATTTTCGTACCTGTGATAGTGTTGGGGGGTCCCACGTCTGTTTACTGCACTATACAGTTTTTGAGCTCGGGTCGCTACCGGAAGTACTGACTGGGTGTTGCTTTACGGCAAAATATGGCAAGCCAAAGGGATAAAAAAAGTGCACGTCCTGAACGCGCGTTTTGACGCCAAAGGGGGCAAAAACTCACGTGTTCTAAAAGCGAGCATTATGTCCGCCAAAACGCGCGTCTTGAACGAGCGTTTTGGCGGATATAATGCGAGTTTGGAACACGCATTTTTTTATCCCTTTGGCTTGCCATATTTGTATAGCGTAGACTCGCGGTTTAGCAGTGGCAGTTTCACCAAAGAAAGCTAGAAATCCCTTATCAGAGGAATATAGGAAAAGAAAAGGAGAACGTGATAGAGCAAGAGCAAAGACCAGAGTTATTATTGGGCCGTCTTTTCCTCGCTGGAGAGCTCTTTTAGAAAGAACAGCATGAACTACGGACTCTGACCTAGCCGTGCTGCTAATGGCTAGGTAAGTAATAAATGATTTCACCGGGGTTATTGTGTTTGGTCGGGCATAAAGTTGTTATACAGTCCTGATAAAACTATTTATTCAACGTGTGGAGGTGGAAAAGTTTGTTTTCGTTGTTTTGCCTGACATTAGGAATGTAAACTCAGGTCCGGGTTGTCCTCTTTTAGTCGACTGCTCCTTTTTCTCGTTGAAGGTGCCCCATCAGTAGTAACAGAGACAACATCTCTCAGATCAATCTCTGTATCAGTCAACGTTTCTTTAATTGCTGAGTAAATGTCCTCCCCTCTGGTGTGTGTTTTTAGGGATGTGATGCCTAAAAGATCCTCCACAAAAATGGAAAAATCCATTTTGTAGCAGCAATTGTGATTGCGATCAGTCGATGTGAAACAAAAGTTGGGCTGAAAAGGCAAATGTGTAATTGTGTTAATGCATGAGTTAATTAAGGCGGACAAGTATTTTATCACTTTTAAAGCATTTTATTTTTGGATTTTTGAGAGCCTGTTGCTGGCTCTAAACAGTTTCAAAACTCACGAACACGCTGCACTAAACACCAGGAAATGTAGAATTAATTAATAATGTGCCAAGAGATTATCCAAAAAAGTCATCAAAGATTTTTACCAAATTTATGTGCCATGTGTTTGTTTTAACCAGCATTATTTTATCCATAGGCCATTATTATAATTATTTATTTTATCTTTTCATTTGAGTTGCATTTTCATTTATTTAGTTCCTGATTTGTTTTTAGATTTAAGACATTTATGGCATTTCTTAAAATAAAATGTCATTGTCTGGATTTAATGGAAAAAATTGCAAAAGGAGTGAAACTAGAATCTTCTACAAAAGTGATGGAGAGAGTAGGTGGGAGGAAGAGGAAATCAGAGAAAGAGAAACGGGGGATGGGCTTTGATGCTTCAGTAGAAAATACAACCTTTTGTTGTGGGATCTTCTCTTTAGCGTTCTGTGAAGTCGCAGACAGTGACCTGAGGAGGAGGGGCCTATCTCACCGTTTGAACTGTGACCCCCACAGGTCAAGCACTCCCTCCAACGCCCTTGTAAAGACAAACCCCTGTACACACACTGAGAGCTACACACATAGTCACAGACGACAGCACACACATTTGAGTGTCTGCTTGAGTGACCCCCCCCCAACACACACACACACACACACACACACACACACACACACACACACACACACACACACACACACACACACACACACGTTCTGTAAACCTGACAGACATGAAGATGTAAGGAGCTCCATGATTCAGCCAGTTCCTATTGTTGTTCAGATGTTCTGTTCAAGTCCGCTGGGACTGTTTCAGCCACTTAAGGAGGAACGTAGAACCATGGCCTCTTTTATAAGACACACCGTGCTGGCAAATCAGCGCAATATTACCGCATAACGCGCCATGGTGGCATCACGTTGCGGGAATTTTGCGGCATTCGTGCCGCCACGCTTGGTAGTAATATTGCGGCTTATAAACGCATATTAAGCCTTGGCGCAAAAGAGGGTGGTGTCATGACCACACGATGAATTAATGCCGAACTCCGGCCGGGAACTATAATGAAAATGAACGTAAACACGGCCATAAGTTTTGTTTTTGTAAACATAACCAGCTGAGATGATAAACTGGAGCGATGCAGAGCTCCAGGAGCTTCTCTCCATTAGATCTGCAGCTCAGATCATCTGACAGCTCACAGGGACTGTGGAGCACACACACCTGTAGCTGACTGGGGGAAAAACTTAAGGAGCACGGCTTCGATCGCAATAAAAAGCAAGTTATGTCCAAAATACACGGAAGTCCGCGACAGTGCAGAGACCGCCCCCATACCTCCTTTTTGCCGCCATCGCGTAATCTTTTATAAAACTGACATGATTGCGCAACATTACCGCCACGGTCTGAGCTCTTATAAACGACCTTAGGCTCCCTGATGCCGCATCAGTGTTGCGGCAAATTGGCGGCATTGTTTTATAAAAGAGGCTCATGAGTCACCTAGAACCTCAAAAGGCGATATGTTTTATGTCATGATGGTGTATTCTTTTGTCTGTTCATTAGTTTAGTCAACAGTTTTGTCCCTTTTTGGTTATAGTTTATGTTCTCTTTGCTTTTGGGTTGTTCTTCACTTCCCCTCATCATGCACACCATCCACGATCCACCATCCATCCATGAAGCGAGCTAATCCCAAAAACCAGACTCTCTCTGAAAACCCCGGTTTAATTTCCCCACATTTGGTTCTACAAACGTGGCTAGCCTGAAGCCCCTCCCATTCACCATGGTAACACATGCTGGAGAACAAACCTGCTCCGTGGCAGGCTAGCAGCTAGGCTTACTGAAGCTTGGTGAATATGATTGGACGAGGCATGTTACGGACCCTTTTTCTTGTCGGTGGGTGGCAACAACAAAGTGGTGCATTAGCGCCACCGCTGGCCCGCAGCGGTAGCAGCAGCAGCTGCAGCTTTGGTCGTGGTGGCTACATTATTAATAAATGTGGAGTTTAAACTTTTAAAATTGAGTTCTAATTGGATTTGTGTCTTAACATTTTTTGTTACTAATCTTCATTTGCAGCCGGAGCGTTTCATTCCACTGATGTTGCTCCTGATGTCAGCATCATTAATACGTATGATTATATATCAGCTTCTGTCTGGGATGGCCACGACCCATAGACAGAGCTCAGATCTACCGTTGTCTTTCAAGCCGTCTCCACATGCTATTGGACAATGAACGTGACGTAATCCCCACTACGGATGTTAGTCAACGGGGCAGTCTGCCATACTCTGTTGAAGAAGACTCAAATACATCATTTCTCTAAATGAAGGACTTAAGAACCTCTATCTGCTCTTGACTCAAAGAAAAGTCTAAATAGTCCAGAGTTGATGCCAAAGCTGTTTCAAACGAGCTGCTGCCATCTTTGTTTCACTCAGTTGCAGTAACATCCCGCCCACCAAACCGACACGCTGTGATTGGCAAGACACAAGACGGGTCGGGCCTGCTGAGGTTCTAATGGAGCGTGGCTACGCCGACATGCAGAGCAAAATCATTTAGCTTCGGCTACGGTCCGTCTACATTTCTAGGCTACGTGCTTCCTGGATTATCCACAGAAAGGAAATAGACGGGGAAACGCTCAGGTCAGAAAATGCCTGACAGATCTACCTCAGATCTACCTCAGATCTACCTCAGATCTACCTCAGATCTACCTCAGATCTACCTCAGATCTACCTCAGATCTACCTCACACTGAGCCAACAGAGTCAGTGGTAGAGTCACGTTGCTGTTGTCCAATAAAACAGTAGTGAGTGAGACTCCAAATCCTGCTGTTTTCTGCCCTCTGGCTAATATCTACAGACTCACAAGGCATTCATTCATAATAGAGACCACTGCAAATGTATTTAAAACTAAATTCAATATTTTGAATTACCTGCCTCCCGGAGCTTCCGCCTGCACCTCCAATACAACACTGTGATAGCTCCATCATGCAACAGTCACAGAAAACCTTGCATGTGTTTGAATGATTGTATTTAAGTATTTGGAAGGACTACCTGTACTATCATGCATCAAACAAGTGGGCAGACCAAGAACTCAACCAAGAAACAGAACCAAACTTCCTCAACTCAGTCTGATAAATAAAGAAATGACAGATATTGAGTTTTTAACAAGATGCTCTGATAAAGGAAGGTGCATTAGGCACATGATTGTGCTTTTGTCTTTTTCTGCTCACACGCATATATCTGGAAACCACAACAAAAATGTGACTTTGGCAAAGTGGGCATAAGGAGACCAGCAGCGTCTGTAATTAAAGCCCAGTAAAAGGTTTCTGAACTTCCAACAGCAGTAGAATGAAACGTAGAGAGCTTGATGTCCTCCATGATGCTTCGGTGTTTTGATATAAAATATTGTTTTGTGACCAAACCAGTTCAGCTGCTTCTACAAATAAAACTCTCCCTAAACGAGCCTCTATCTGGTGTTTTCACAGCTGTGATGTGATGGAAACCAACCCAGCCTTTTATTTGCGTTAAAAGGAAATTTTAGAACATTTTCAGTAAACTGATCTTAATATAGTTTCAGAGTATACAAAGGCTCTGAGTGTTTGGCTCTCAGAATGATCGTGTCAGCCAGCAGACTGAGATGACTCAATGTTCTGAGAGAGTTCTCCTTCAGGACCACCAAGGAGCTAATATTTGTGGCTTTAGCTGCCTCAGCGACTAGAGGAACAGTTAGAACAATTATAGACCATTATATCAAACGGTTTTAGGAGTAATTGTTCAGCTCCTGGCAAAATTGAACACCAACACATAAGATTTTTTTTTTCTCTTCTGGCGTGTCCCTTCACGTGTCTCCACAGCCAATCATGTGTCTCCATTTAGTCCTACCATCTGCGTCCTCTACCCTAGCTTCATGTTCTCTTTCACCACATCCGTAAATCTCCTGTCTGGTGGCTCCAACCTCAGCGTCCCTCTACCTGCGTAACCATTGTCTCTCCTCTGGACAGGTCCAAATCATCTGGTTTTCCCCTGCTACTTTACACCCTCCTCTGTCTTCTCAGTGTCCCATTTTGTCTACGCTAACCTCTGTCTCTCTGCTCCTGAACGTTTTCATCCCACCACCAAGTCTCCTTATCCACTTTACTCCTTCAGGTGACTGACTAGGGACGCTCCTACGTGTCTCCATGATCACATTAGCTGTACCTGTCTAGTCACCTGGTTGCACCTCCTGGCCACTAGCAGCCACTAACTCTCAACTCTCTTCTGTTTTCAGTTTTAGGACAAATCACAACAGATTGTTAGTAAATAAAGAACTATTGTTATAACAAAATGGGAAAAGAGAGAAAATGACGGACTCTAGACCCAGAACAGCTGTAAACTTTAAAAGTGACAGATTTGTATTTTTAGTTTAAAAGTCTAGATTGCACCCTCCACACAAACCACCGTTGTTGCTGCTGTCATGTGGTAAATCTCACTAACTAGGTTAACTGTACAATAACTAAGTTGTGTGCTTGCTGCACTTGAAGCTCAACATACCAGAGGAGTTTATTATGTTTAGCAAAAGTCCTTATAGGTTGTACCTGATCGTAAAGGTGACTAATCCAGCTTTCCAACAATATTAAACATGACACCAGTGATAGCTGCCTTTCACTTCCCTTAAACACCACCACCAACACGCATTTACAAACAGTTATCAGCAGACTGAGGCTTAGCCTTAATAATAGCATGTTGGTCTTTACTGAACGTCTCACGCCATGACAGAAGCTATTGAGAAGCTCGTCTGCAGAAGGTTTCAGTCCTTCAACAGAAGCTGGCCTGTGAGACTAATGTCCTGCTTTAAAACTACGGTAGATTGTATATCAGCAGTTTTGATCTCTTTTGTTTTTCCTGTATAAAATCAAAAAATGAAGCTGTTGGAACAAACTCAGCACAAACCTACATTTTCTCCTGTATTAGAGTGAAAATAAACTCCTCACAGCAGCTCTCACTGGATTTATGTGCAGGCGTAGCGCGGAACAAAAGCCAAACCGGATTACAAACAACACAAAATAGGTCTGAATCGGTCAAGCACCATTATTGTTTTGTTTTGAACCCTGTAAAATGATGCTAGGCATGGAGCTGAAAGTGCTAAAGCAGCAGAAGGAGCTGAAGGAGTGTGAGTGTTAGGAGATGGATATCAGTGATTTTTATTGACCCTGGCCAACTAAGAATAGTCCCTCCAGCGTGTCCTGGGTCTTCCTTCAGGTCTCCTCCCAGTTGGACGTGCCTGGAAAACCTCACCAGGGAGGCATCCTGACCAGATGCCAGAGTCACCTCACCTCACTGGGCTTTATGAGGGGTATCATAAAAAGCTAAAGTCCCATTAGTCGTCACACACTGGTGAAATATCTTCTCCGCATTTGACCCATCCCCTGGGGGAGCGGTGAGCTGCAGACACGGCCACGCTCAGGAACTATGTGGTGGTTTAACCCCCAATTGATCTCCTTAATGCTGAGTGTCAAGCGGGGAGGCATTGGGCCCCATTTCTAAAGTCTTTGGTATGACCTCACCGTGGATTTGAACCCACGATCTCCCAGTCTCAGGGTGGACACTCACCACTAGGCCACTGAGCTGGTCCCTTCTTGGATATTTGAAGGCAAACTGAGAGAAGAGCCCCATAGGAGCGCAGAGTGGAGAAATAGGCGTGTTTCCACTACTGGAACTTCAGGGTAATTTTACCAGAATGTCCCGGCATGCGCGTGTCTCCACTTCACCGGGACTGCCAAACGGGCCGTTTTCAGGAACTAACGTAGTACCTGATCAGGAGAAGGTACTCAGAAAGGCCCAGTGGAGTAGCTGAGCAGAACTTTTGGTTAACTCACACTGATTGGTTGTAACTCAGTAGGAAATGACATCAACAGACG
This sequence comes from Aphyosemion australe, assembly GCA_006937985.1. Taxonomy (NCBI): domain Eukaryota; kingdom Metazoa; phylum Chordata; class Actinopteri; order Cyprinodontiformes; family Nothobranchiidae; genus Aphyosemion; species Aphyosemion australe. The sequence goes on along the minus strand of SSNS01000158.1, from coordinate 247,419 downwards.
TCGTCCAAAACAACCAGCAGTAGTAAAAATAGAAAAGTTGCTTGTGAAGCAGAATGGAAGCACAAGTGAATAAGCAGCGTTGGCGCTGCTTTAAGATCACCATTACTTTTAAAATCAAGCAGAGTTCCTCCACAACAACAGAATTCACTGAGCTTGTTGTCTCACACAGCACCATAAAAAACGGAGCCTCTTCTGGTCACTGAACGCCACATCAGCTGCTCTCTGCCTCTGAATGGATTACATTGCGCTGGACTTTGACAGAATAAAACTTTTAATGTTATTAGTGTTACTGTGAATGCCTTTTGGCGCTGATCAGTGACATCACTCACTGCTGAAGCTGTATGCTGACGTTTTAGTAAAGTCCTGAAAGGTGTGAGTTTGTATGGAGACACAACAGCTGAGAGGACCGGGCCATCCTCTCTCCCGGTCAGCTTCCCCCTCCCAGAATTTATCCTGAAGTTCCGACAATGGAAACACACTTGTCACGGGCTACCCCACAGAGGGAGCAATGTGGGATTTTTATGGATAACCCAATGTAAGTGTGCCCACAGTGACGCCCAAAAGGTGTCCCTAAACGTTTAATCTTAATGTGCATCTCATTAAGAACCAAGCTTGTTGTTTCCCACATCCCACAAAATACGGTGCAGAAACCCCCCAGTAGCAAATAAACACAAACACTGTAGTGAGTAAACGAGACCCTAACAGGATATTGTGATTAGACTCATGAAGTGTATCCATCCTCCTGCAGTGGGAAAAGGAATGTTTTCCAGGCTCCACCAGTGGAGCCTAATTAGCGTATCATCCAGCATTCCCTGGAATGAAAAGCTTTCTATTTGGATCACTTAGGGAGCACTGAAGAGACTTGGATGAGCTTCAAACAGTTATTACTTCTAAAGAGCTGAACAGAAACCATAAACCTCCTCTAACTAAGGCGAGCAGCACAACCAAACACTCTTCAGAGCCGACAGTAAAGTCTTTGTGAGCTAACGCTCTTCTAGGGTAGCGTTTCTTCTGAGGTTCTAGGTGACTCATGGTTCTACGTTCCTCCTTAAGTGGCTGAAACAGTCCCAGCGGACTTGAACAGAACATCTGAACAACAGTAGGAACTGGCTGAATCATGGAGCTCCTTACATCTTCATGTCTGTCAGGATCAACAGTCTGAGAGGTTTACACAATCTGCCCTTTGGCTTGGGATCACAGGAGAATGTGTGTGTGTGTGTGTGTGTGTTGGGGGGTCACTCAAGCAGACACTCAAATGTGTGTGCTGTCGTCTGTGACTATGTGTGTAGCTCTCAGTGTGTGTACAGGGGTTTGTCTTTACAAGGGCGTTGGAGGGAGTGCTTGACCTGTGGGGGTCACAGTTCAAACGGTGAGATAGGCCCCTCCTCCTCAGGTCACTGTCTGCGACTTCACAGAACGCTAAAGAGAAGATCCCACAACAAAAGGTTGTATTTTCTACTGAAGCATCAAAGCCCATCCCCCGTTTCTCTTTCTCTGATTTCCTCTTCCTCCCACCTACTCTCTCCATCACTTTTGTAGAAGATTCTAGTTTCACTCCCAGTTCTCCTCTGCAGGGCTCCTGTGGACACACTGATCAGTTGGTCTGGGTCGAGACGCTGAGTTTTGACTTCCTGTTGGGCTCTGCAGTGTTTGGTGTTTCATAGGAGGTGGAATTTATTAGAAAATAAAGGAATGCATAGACAGGTGCAAGAGTTCAGCTCATGCTGGGTTATGGCTCTGTCAATAAACATGAACAAAGGATGTTTCACTGTTAGGTGTCTGGTAGGAAGGCAGTAAATCTGTGTTTATAGGCTTTTATAGGATTTAACCACCAGTGGATCAAATGTGGAGATGTAATTTCACCAGTGTGTGATGATGACTAATGGGACTTTAACTTTCTGCTTAGTCTTTATTACAGCACTTTCTTTTTATTATTTTCATGATGTAATTTCACCAAGTCTGTTTTTTTTACATCTTTTAAAGCCCCAGTGTGTAATATTTTTACCTGTTTACTACCAAATTCTGTGCATCCAGTGCACAAACGTGTCCTTTTTCATTAATATTTCTCACCAACATCAATTCTAAATATTCCTCTCAGCTTCAAATTTTACATTTTTAATACATAAATTGAGGTCGACGCTCCATGGTCATCCTCCATCTTGAAATACGGTAGCTATTTAGGGACATACGAGCTCTGAGTTACGCGTTTGCACTATGACTGTAACCTGAAAGAAACAGCAGAGGGCAGCAGTGCGCCGTGGAAGCATGGCGTCTGACAATGCAACTAAGAAGAGACGAGACTAGCTGTTACACTGTTGCTGGACTTTGTTAGTTTGAATAACAAACAATGAAATCAAAAGACACATCAAATATGTCAGGTCTTATTGATTTCCAACACTCAGCAGCTGCATATGATGAGAACCCCGCCCGCAACAGCTAGACACCAGCCTCCAAGTGTTGTTCCTGACTCACCTCAAGCTGATCATTTCTTTTCTTCATAATAAAGCTCCCAATCCGGTCCCAAAGTATCAGTTCCAAAGTTCTTCTTCAAGAAAGTTCCTTCTATTAAAGTCTCCTCTCTTACCGCAGCCTGCCGTGTCTCTCCCAACACGCTTCAACGGTCGTCCGCTAGCCGGTGGCTATGTTAGCATTAGTTACTTTATTTCCACAGCGTGTCCCCGGCTCCAGCCAAACCTCATCGGCTATCCGATCGCTAAACAGCCAGTGGTTGATGTTAGCTCCATCTCGATCTTCACTGCGGCTCACACCGTGTGCCACGATCAGCTGATGGCTAACCGGCAGACGCTTGTTTACTCCGCTGCTCTGATCCACATGACACCGGACGCCACAGCTGATGCCACCCCTCCTCCGTGTGTGAATCGGTGACAGGCAGCTATGCTAGCTTCCTTCAGGACTGGTAGGTTGATATAACAGCTAACAGCAGTGTTTCCCCTAGAGATGTTTACAGCCGTGATGCTTGTAGACTGAGGGGGGTGGCGGATCGCGCCGCCTCGTCGCGCGAGTGGGGGGTGGGCGCGTCGTCACGTCGGGTGGAGGGGGGGTACGCGTGGCATTATGCATTAAAACTGAACAGTCATTAAAAATGTTTTTTAACTGGTGGAGTAGTTATATGCTTTGTGTGGGTTAGGCTACAGAGATTGGAAATAAATCAATCTCATGCTTTTTATAAAAAAACGAACCAGATGGCTGGAGTGAGGGGCCTGGGGTCTTTCTGCATGGAGTTTGCATGTTCTCCTGACATGACTGTCAGGTTGATTGGTCTCTCTAAATTGTCCTTAGGTGTGTGTGTGGTTGTTTGTCCTGTGTGTCTCTGTGTTGCCCTGCGATGGACTGGCAACCTGTCCAGGATGTACCCTGCCTGTTTGCCCGATGACTGCTGGAGATAGGCACCAGCCCCCCGCAACCCTGCTCGGATAAGCGGTTACAGAAAGTGGATGGATGGATATAAAAAAACAAACCAGGTGGCTGGAGTAAACGCTGGAGTTGTTGCCTTTGTGAGTGGGCCACCGTAGCTGCAATACTTACTCTGAACTGCATGGCGCTAAAGAGTTGCAATTTTTACCATGATTTCTATGAATATCCCACATGGGGCCTTTAAGATGTTAAAATATAAAATATTATGAATTCTCGTGTCATTCAGCAGTAGTGGGAAACTCTTACAGTAATTCTGATACAGCTTTCATCTGTAAAAGGTTTAACACAGCAGATTTAATGATCGACTGTGTTTGCATCAATGATCGTAACGAGCACCAGTTCTGCACTAGCCTGGCAAGCCATCCTATATATGTGTATATATAGTCTGGCCACGAACCATTGACGGCTCTCAGTCGTGAGGCGGGATCTACGGTTGTCTTTCAAACTGTCTGCACGCAATTGGATAGCACTAGGACCAATCAGAGTGACAAACAACGTGACGTAATCACAGCGACGGAAAAGCGGGAGGCTCTAATGGCGTCAATGATTTCTGTCGTTTTTGTATGAAAAACATGTGAATATCAGGTGTACTGGGACATTGCACTACTTTGTTTGATAAAAATAAGAAGCCGCTAAGTATAGCCGACAGACTTACGCACGTTGGAGTCTAAATAATCCAATGTTGATGACAAAGCCATTTCAAACTAACGTGTTTCCCAAGTTGCCGCCATGTTACTTGGGTTCGCGGCCGCAGCGCTGACGTCATCGGCTACTCCCGCCCTGTGATTGGCCCAAAATATAGAGCGCTGTGATTGGCCCAACCAAAACTATAGTGAGCTGTGATTGGACAGCCACAGGTTGCGAGGGTTCCTATGAAGCGTGCCTAGACCAAACTCTGCAAGGCAAGAATTTGGTCTAGGCTAGTTCAGCACTGCTTTCTACAATAGTGGCGACTTGTGTGACTTGAAGTGCAGGTGGGATCTCTGGCAGGTAGACTCCAACATACTTTAATAACTAAAGACAACCCTGGTCAGGAGCTGATCACAGTATATAAACAGGATGAAGCAGGTTACTACAGGGGGCTCTGACACAGAGAAATTAAACCAGGAGGCTTAGATACTGAGGGAGGAGATTACACAGCAGGGACAGGTGAGCTAATGGGAAACAGGTGTGCTAGATCAGTGACTGGAGTGCTGAGGCAGGTGAAGAATAAACCTAAACAGAGACAGAAGGGAAACCAAAACCCAGTAAAAGAACACTAATCTAAAGAAAACGCAGGAGAACATAATCTGGTAACCAAAAAGGGACAAAACCGCTGACTAAATAAACGGACACAAAAGAATAAACTAACATAATAAACAACAACACATATCTAGTTTCTACCAGTGTGCCATCAGGTCAGGTACTTCAGTAACTTCCACCACTGCCAGACCATTAGAGGCACCAAAGGTTTAAACTAGGGTGGGAATTTAATGCGTTGATTACGATTAATCAATTAGGAAAAGATATTGTGTTGAAATTTTACAGAATAACTGTGAGGAAGCTTTGGTTCATTTTAAGTTGCAGGAGATGTTTTCCTTACCTGCTCCATCCACAGACACAACGGACATGAGGAGATAATAAAAGTCTAAATGGCACCAAAGGGCGGGTTAGTGGAAAGAATTGTAGTTATCTGGTTAGTGAAGGAGATCCATCAGCTGGGTCATTAAATCCTAATTCAGCCTCCTGCTGGTGTTGTCACCAGCAAGAATAAAACAACCATCTCAAATGGGTTAGAGTTGTCCCAAGAAAACAGAACTTGGCTCATGCTCCAACATTCGGATTAGACCACTGGGTTCAAACTAAGCCAAACATTTCATTTTGTGTTATTTCTTTCTTACATCCTTGAACCATGGCATAAATATTTGATTCTAAAGCTGCTCAAAGACATTAAAAGCTAACCTATGGACCCATTATGGATTTGATCAACTAGATTAAAGGCAAGAATTGGACGTGTCCTCTAGGTTTCCAGTATTTAAGGTTCTGTCAGCACCTGCAGATCATGTTTTCCCCACAGTCTGAGATGTTGAATGAGGAAACAGACTTTTTTACTTTGTTAAATCTCATTAAATGTTTAGATTGTTCTGCACTTTTGACCTTGTCCTAAGGGCTGTTGTGGTTGAAGAGTGTGTTGGGGATGGCGTGTTGTGTCAGACATGTTTTTGATAAAAAAGAAAAGCAAATATTTGACGTCTTCCTTTTTTTCGATGAAAACAAATCCATATGAAACAATCGTGATGCATCGAGATATCGAATCTGAGACTAGTGAAGATTCACACCTCTAGTATTTCAGGACGGCGCATGACCATGGAGCGTTGACCACAGTTTATTTACTGTATATTAAAATGTCAAACTTCAAGCTAGGAGGAACATTTAGAATAGATGTTGGTGAGAAATATTAATGAAAAGCACAAGTTTGGATACACAGAATAAACAAAATATGACTTTAAGGTTTTTACCAGTCAGCATGAAGTGCCTGTTTGCCTGCAGGTCCCTTTTACTGCCCTCTGATTGTGTTGTTTATCTTACACACACCTGGTGATCTTGCCTCCTGTCCTCTCATTCCATCAGAAAAACTGCTTCCTTGCTTTCTTCATTTTCACCTAGTGAGCTACTTTTCATCTGACCATCCATCCATCCATCCATCCATCCATCCATCCATCCATCCATCCATCCATCCATCCATCCATCCATCCATCCATCCATCCATCCATCCATCCATCCATCCATCCATCCATCCATCCATCCATCCATCTTCTTCTACTTGTCCAGAGTCGGGTCGCGGGGGCAGCAGCTTAAGGAGGGAAGCCCAGACCTCCCTCTCCCCAGCCACTTGGGCCAGCTCCTCCGGGGGAATCCCAAGACGTTCCCAGGCCAGCCGAAAGACATAATCCCTCCAGCGTGTCCTGGGTCTTCCTTTGGGTCTCCTCCCGGTTGGACGTGCCCGGAAAACCTCACCAGGGAGGCGTCCAGGAGGCATCCTAACCAGATGCCCGAGTCACCTCAACTGGCTCCTCTCAATGTGGAGGAGCAGCAAATATTAAATTGTGAGGAGCGTGCAACAGTGAGCAAAGTTGCTGGAAAGTGAAAGCGATAGCGGTAGGCCTCCTGCAGTGCAAGAGGAGGCATCAGGCACAAGTGAAAGAAAGTGTACTTAAAATATGAGCAGACTTGAACAATCATGACTTTTGACTACGCGACTAGAAGAAAGTTACAATATCAGTATTCGTGTCTCACACTGGACATCCTTGAACCACGTAGGACAATGTCCTCCTGCTTCAGATTAGGTTCTATTTAACAGTGGGTTTTTAGTGACCTCTGACCTTTACATATTATACATGTTCTTATTGTGACAATAATCTGTTGAAATAATTTGAAAAAAGAACCATCACTAGCTACGTTTACATGCGCCACATTTTCCCAATCCGATTCAAACCTTGGTTGATCGGAAATCCCAAATCTCTGTTTACATGGACACTAACTGGAATGATCCGATCACGCCGTGAGTAAACCTGCACCAAGCATTCTGTCAGATTAAACAGCGGTAATCCAGTGGTCTTAGATTTGGTCAATACTTCAGTGAATTCCCCCTTCCTGCAGCTTTAGATGCACTTGAGTGTTTAACTCAGCATTTATAGCCGTTCGGCCATCGAGACGTTCAATAATATTGAGCTCCCGTAGTGTTTCCAGTAAAAACATAGTGTCGGTAACAGACCACTTCTGTTTACCTCCTGCCATGTTTTCCACTTGTCCTGAGCGTCTGCAACGGCGGAAAGACATCACGCTGAAGTTGCACACGTGCAGTGGGCATTATTTTACTCCAACAATCAGAATGGGTGTGTACATGGACGTCAGTCGGAATGATGATCGGACAAAACCACCTCTCTCAATCGGAATGAAATTTGATTCTGATCGGGCCGTATCGGATCAGAATATTCTGATTGACATGTTTCCATGAAGAGTTTTTGATCTGATAGGGCGTTCATTCCCATTACTCGTGCCCATGTAGATGTAGGTAGTGTGATTTTCTGCAACATGCAAAACATTCTCTACCATGAGGTTTACGCAGTCCCTCTGCTCAGGAAAATAAACCAACACAATTGATCTGAAAATTATTAGAGGTCATAATTATTATGAAAGATATTTCTAAATGTTGTAATGATCCATAAGGGGTTATTGTGAGTTCTATTGTAGCCTAATGTTTCTGTTTCTTTAAGAGACGAGCTGGTTGAAAGTGAAACTTGCGGGTTATCTCAGCTGTTTGTTGGACTACTACTCTAATAAAACACTTACAGGGTAAAACGTTATTCTGTCTGCTGCTTTAGTTCTGCACAAATGTTACAATAATAAGAAATGATCTTAAGTTATCCTGCTTTTGTAGAACAGCAGCATCTCTGATGGATTGTTGAAAAAAATGTCTTTGTCACGGACTCAGAGCAGATTGTCAGACAGACAGTCTGCAGGTTGTGGTTTTCAGGAAGTTTATTTTTTGGCAAGTTAATAGAATTTGCACGTTGGTTGATTTATCATTATTAAAACATTTTGCTAATGGTGGGTGATGGTGGCAGAGGAGTTAAGTGCCCGCCCTGCAATCGGAAGGTTGAAGGTTTGCGCCCTGCTCAGTCTGTCACTGTTGTTGTGTCCTTGGGCAAGACACTTAAAACCACATTGCCTGCTGCTGGTGGTCGGAGGGACTGGTGGCGCCAGCGTTGGGTAGCCACGCCTCCGTAGGTGCACCCCAGGGCAGCTGTACGATGCAGCTCATCATCACCAGAGTGTGAATGATTGATTGTGTTGTAAAGTGCCTTGGGGGGTTCTAGGACTCTGGAAGCCGCTCTATCAAATACAGGCCATTTACCAGTGTGGGTCACTGGGGCTGTTCCCATAACGCCCACTGGATAATCTGGCCTTGGTTTCACCCACCACTCTAATGACGAGACAAAGGCACAATTGTTTTTCTGAATAATCAATTGCTGGCAATATTAATAATTATTGTTACTTCATTTTTAAAGAAACTATAATAGGTATTATTCATCAATTCCATTTCTTCAGCTTAGATTTCAGTGTATTACTTCCTGTACCAGCCTTCCCAGGGTCAATAGTGCTCTGGGAAATTGATCAAATCCACGCCTCTGAACCCAGCTCATTGTTGAATAAATCTGTGGAAGCCACTCATCCTGTTGAGGGTGGGGATGTAAACAGCTCAAAGTTTACAATGCTGGTAAAGAAAAGCATTGTACTCTAGGTTTATGTTTCTGCCTTTATCTGCTGTTCTCTGGATGAGGTTGGAAACACACCATGAACGTCCATTATGTGTTCAGAAGCTGTTTGTATATTTGTTTTCATGTGACAGAGTTTACACATAACATTGGTTTTGAGTCTTTTGATTTTGAATATCTGCCAAAGTCCCGATCCGATACTTCAGCAATGCATTAAGGCACAGGTGTTGAACTCCGGTCCTCGAGGGCCGGCATCCTGCACCTCTTTGTTGTTTCGATAAACGCTGCCATCTTGGCTGTGACCTTTTTGCTGTTTGTAGGTAATTTCTCTTTTTTAACGTATCTTTCAGCTGGATCCATGTTTCTGTCTAAGTTTCTGCTGTGAAGTGAGTATTGAGCAGGGTGTCGTTTTTAATGTGGCAGATTAGAACTAAATGGAGACTAATGATTCGCCATGGCGACGCCTGAAGGCGAAAGCCAAACGAGAAAGAAGAAGTTTGTTTTTAACGAGGCGTATCAGATTCCTAGTGTTGAATGCAGCTCTGTCTTTTCCACCATGTTAAATGCACACATTACAAGCTTCTGTAGCGCTGCCTTCACTGTCCGGTTTAAAATACGTCCAAACAGCAGACATCTTAGCTCTCCTGAGGCGACGCGTTAGCTCTGCTTTAGCCTGCTAACGATCTATCTGAGGATGAATTAAAAGGGCCATGCATGTTGTTGTACTTGGGATCTGGTTACCCCAATAGTAACTACCACAGATCTGTCATTTCAGCAGACGATGTGGACAAAAGAATATTTCTATCAAAAAACATGAAGACTGGATGAATCTGAATATGGCAACAAGCTGGAACTCTTAATGCGTTTGAGGAAAAACAGAAAGTTAATGTCCTAAAGATAGTTTCTTCTTCAAAAGCTCAGCCTGTTCTCTCAGCTGCAGTTGAGAAAGCTAAAGTATTGATAACGGTTTCCTAAACAGAAAATTATTTATTTTGTCATTTTCACTATATTTTATACACTTAGACTCTGAGCATTTTGTTGAAGAATTTCAATCCACCCACCCACCCACCCACCCATCCATCCACCCACCCACCCACCCACCCACCATCC
>SSNS01000158.1:171830-234016 GCA_006937985.1 Aphyosemion australe | reverse complement strand
TGTGTGTGTGTGTGTGTGTGTGTGTGCATGCGTGTGTGCGTGAGTGAGTGCATCTGTTTGTGTGAGTGTTTGTTATGTATGTGTGTATGTGTTCATGGTGTATGTGTGTGTGTGTTTGTGTGTATGTGTGTGTTTGTGTGAATGTGTGTGTGTGCGTGCGTGTGTGTGCTTGTGTGTGTGTGTGTGTGCGTGTGTGTGTGTGTGCGTGTGTGTGTGACCACCCACCTGCCTATCTACTCTGAATAAGACACCACAAGAATGCATGCTGAGTCTACTTTCCCACATTTATTATGCAGAGGTCATGAACATGGAGCCATGAGGTTTGGGGAGGATCTCAACATGATAGCCCTTTGTGTTGGTGGTGAAACCAGCTCTGGTATGAGGGGGGAGTGTGGTTATCTTTGGGTGGGAAAGGAGTGAGGAAGTAAAGCAACATACACAAAATGAAAAGCAGATAACAAAGATAAACATGGAATAAAACAGGTGTAAGTAAAACATGAGCAAAGAAATATTACTACTACAGGTGAAGGTCTAAAAATGAGAATACTGTGCAAAAGTTCATGTTTCTGAGTATGAGCAAAAGCGACCCAAACCAAGTACTGAGTACATACGCATGATTATAGTTTTTTTCAGAGGTCAGACATTTCTCTATTTAAATCCCTTGTTTTATTGAGAATGCCTTAAGATGACTCTTTATGTGATTTGGCGCTATATAAATGAACTGAACTGAATTGAGTTCATGTAATATTCTGATTGTCTGAAATTTTGAATTTGGGGTTTTCATAAGCTGTACGCCATGACCATCACAATTATAACAAAGACGTGAAATATCTGGATTAACGGAATGGGTCTATCTCATATATTTGTTTGACCTTTTAAAGGTCAACTTCACTCAAAAAACATTTTTTAATGATTACTTCTGAATCAGGTATTATACGTCACACTGTCACTTAACATTCATGGACTCACCCATCTTGACTCACGACGGGGAAGGCTGTTGTTGGTTTAGCCTCCAGGAGACAGCAGAGAACGTCTGGGCTAGTAGAAGCTAACCATTAGCATTAGCAACTCCACCACACAGCAGAACTCCTCCAGGCTTGTGTTATTTGTGGAGATAAAACATCAACGTTGCAGAGCAAACAGAGTCAGTGGTAGAGTCACGTTGTTAGCCAATCACAGGAGAGATGTCCACATACCAGGAAAAAAGAGTCCAAATCCTGTCGCCTGCTGCTCACCTTTCCTTTGATTAACTTCTACTTCCTGAAACAGGAGCATCTGAGCTTTTTTCCCTCAGAGTACGACTTCCAAGGCATTCGTTCTTACTTGACACCACTGCAGATGTATTAAAAAATGAGTAAAGTTGCCCTTTAAGTTGAATTTCTGAAATAAATTAACTTTTTTGGAGTTTCACCTGTAAACTTTGAATGCAGCTAATTAGAGATAGAAGAGCGATGGTGACTGACTGTAAAGTTTGAAAGAACTCCTTGTTTCTTGTTTTCCTCAAAGTCTTCTCTTAGATCAACTTTAAATTGACACTAATTGGCCGTAATCACCAGAGAAATAGCAGTGGACTGAAATGTGGATAATGTAAAAACGATGAGAAAGTGACAGAAGGGTTTCTGTGTAGAGGTCAGTAGGAAGAGGCCACACTGAGCGGGCTACAGGCAGTTGGAGAATGTGGGAGTGTGACTGTCATAACACTGTCAACTTGAGTTTGATCTAAACACATTTTAAAATAAAGTTTTTGTTCAACAGTTTTTTGAAAGTCAACTTTTCACAGGAGTCACAGGGTGATAACAATTTGGAATGGGGCCAGGGTGAACCATACTTAAACTTTATTTCAGCCCTGCAGCTGCTAGGAATGACATTTTTATAAAAACAGAATAAATGTGAAAGTCAAAGCAGAGCTTTTAATTTCAGTTTAGTTTTGTGAAAATCTAACTCATCTTACCCATAGTAGTAGTTTGTAGAACAAAAGGTCAGATTGCAGCATATTATGTCAAAATTTAAAGTCCTAAATAACACAGATATGCAGAAGAAAGACAGCAGAGTGAGTGTGGTAAGTCCGCATGTTCGTCTGTAGCAAGTACCAGCTACCGGGACAAACCTGATTTGACACACCACACAATGAGTTGCACTTAAACATTTTTGTCAACAGCAGCTCCTGGTATCTGTCATCAGCCTTCATTTAGTGTTCCTCCTCGGGCTCCTCCAGCGGTTTCTAAATATAGAAGGAGATAGCTGATTACAGGTGTGCTCCAGCTGGTTCTCTCCACACACCTACCACTGATTGTGCAGCTCTGCCTGCTCTTCTCTCTCCCACAGCCGCACCCTGACCAGCACACCTCCACACAAACCCACCGCCCGACTAAGGCCGGGGAAACAACCATCCTCCCAACTTTCTTTAATTATGTCCAGAACCTCACAATGTGTTCTGCAAAAATCAACTCAAAAGAGCAAAACCCCATGGAGGCTTTGGGGACCTCCCAATCTGCAAATAACAGAAGGTCCAGCCATTTATCCCAATGACGTTCATCCTGGTGTATAAACTTATGGGTCATTGACTTCAGAGTCTTTGACCATCACCTGCTACTGAATAAGCTGAGAAACTGGGTAGACCTATCAGGAACTGCTCTGGAGTGGTTCTCCTCTTATCTGTCCTCTGTGACTGTCTACAAGTTTCGGTCCTCTCCACCTCCCTCACCGATGGTGCCCCACAAGGTTCTGTGCTGGGACCTCTACTGTTCCTCCTTTCCGAACTTTCTACAGCTGAATGATGACAAGACTGAGATCCTCATCTGTGTCCCAGACAAGCTGGTTCCTAAAGTCAGAGACTCTCTTGGTCAGCTTGCTTCTCACACCAAACCCTCTGTCAGGAATCTTGGTGTGACCTTTGACCTAGCTCTCACTCTGGATTCTCATGTCAGTGCTTTTGTTCGCTCTTCCTTCTTCCATCTCAGAAACATTGCTAAGCTAAATCCTATTCTGTCCCGCTCTGAACTTGATATTGTTATCCACATCTTCATCTCATGCTTAGACTACTGCAACTGGCTTTTCACTTGTCTCAGCAATACCTCCCTGAACCGTTTATAGGTGGTTCAGAATTAGGGCTGGGCGATATGGCCTAAAATCAATATCACAGTATATTGAGGAGTTCACCTCGATAACGATAAATGGATGATAACTACATGATGTATGCGCAACAACAGAAGTTGTCCAGTAGATGGGGCTGTGGCAGCATAGATGCTCCACAGCCAGTTTTATTGATAGTATTATTCCCCCAGATCTGTTCATTGCAATATTTTTTAATTTCTACTTTAAAATTTTTAAACTAAGTACTAAGAACTTTTAGTTAAGATTGATTGAAAAACCAAGCACAACTGAACAAGTAGAGAAGTAAAATAATTAAAATTTCTTTCAAGCACAAAATATTTAAGATACAATCTCTTGTATTATAAATATGGATTTTACAAAGAGCTGCATCATGTGAATATTGTCAAATTTGAGTTGTCAGGTAGTCAGGTGTTCTATAAAGACTGTTTTTACTGAAGGTGGAGGAGGATGTATTACCTTGACTTGGTGCTATCTTTCTGCAGAGTTTACATTTGTTGTTTTTTTTCATCATGTCAGGAGCTAGCTAAGGATTGGACTGAACAGACACAAGCGTGAGTTGGAATGTGGCATGTTGTATGACCCAAGTGTAGAGTGAACTGACCCTGGGTATGAACAGACAGTTAATATAGGAATCATGGCACGCAGCTCGAATGGAAAAGAGAGAGCATGCATTTCCAGAATGAAGAGAGACGACTTACTGTAGTCAACAGGACTGGTGTGTAGACTGGAAGGTCTTAGCGAGACTGGCTGGTCTCGAGCTCTGGAACAGGTTCAGGTCAGGCTATGAAATGCTGAACAAAACGATACGCCGAAGCGATGACTGAGCCCTGGGTAGTGATTTAGACTTTCTGAAATAGTCCAGGCCTGGTGACGTCACAGAAAGTCCGGTGCGGGGCATGATGGGTAGTGGAGTCCTGAAGCTGGTTAGGGCTGATGGGAATGACTAGTGAGATGAAGGCTGGTTTCTGGTGTACTAGGGCAGATTTGGGTCTGAAGTGGAGGAGTTCAGGGGTGATCAGGCTTGAAGTGGGTGTTGGGGAGCCAGGATCGTGACAGTACCCCCTTCCTTAGGGACAGCTCCTGACGGACCTGACTGGCAACAGACACAAGCGTGAGTTGGAATGTGGCGTGTCATATGACCAAGCCTGGAGTGAACTGACACTGGGTTTGAACACCGCTGCCTCCTGGTTAACTCCCCGTTAATACCGCTGCCTCCTGGTTAATTCCCCGTTAATACCGCTGCCTCCAGGTTAATTCTCCGTTAACACCACAGCCTCCTGGTTAACTCTCCTCCGTTAACACCGCTGCCTCCTGGATAGAATAGAATAGAATAGAATAGAATAGACTTTATTGATCCCACAGTGGGGAAATTCACTTGTTACAGCAGCACCATCACTCAAAAGGTAATTAGAAGAAGATAAAAAAACAAGGATACATCTATATACACATAGGCAGTAATCTACTATTAAATCCTAGATCACTAAAAAAACCACAAATAAAGATGAAAACAAACTTGGTACCAACACTATGCAGCATACTGTAAGAGACACAGACAACAGTGAGAATCCGTTATTGCACAATTATAGAACACATGAATATTGCATTGGTGTTGTTGTGTACCAGGATGATACCAGTACAGCTTAAACTGAGGAGTTATACACTCCTCTGCTTACACTGCTGCTCCTCCTGGATAACTCCACGCCTGAGAGCGTTGCTAGGACCAGTGGCTGGTCATTCTCGAATATAGGACCTTTCCCTCCGGAAAGATGTAAGTAACAAATATAAGTGTTTTTCTTGATCTACTCCACACATTTAAAATCTGCTTCTCCACATATAAACTACCACCGCTTTGCTTTTTCTGTATTTAGCTTAGCCCATGTCCCTTTCCAGCTGTTTCATGTGGTCGCGGACGTTACCCGGCTTTGGAAATGGGATAAAAAGTCCTCTCCGACATCCGATCTGGGTATCTAGAGTCCGATTAGCACCTCCCCAGCAGCAGCGCTTAGTTCCTTGCTGTTTGAAAATATTTAGGAGACAAAAAAACAACTTTAGCCAGATCGGAGCAACTCAAACCCATAGGAAACTATAGTTAATGCCTGCTTGCTTGTATGACCCTGCATCCCAGAGTGCTTTGCGACCAGTGGCGGCTGGTGCATTTTTTTGGGGGTGGGGCGCATTTTTTTATTTTATTTTTTTATGTTAGTTCTTGTGAATGGTTTTTATCTTGAGAGGCGCTATATAAACGATTGTTATTTTCTTCATTTTGCAGGTCAGTTTTTCAGATGCGCTAACCACATATCACCACTAGGGAACGCCAAATTACCATTCTTATGCGTCACACGACTTGAAATTGATGGACTTTGTTGCTAAGTTAGCAAAAAAGTTGTTCCAAAAACATGCATCATATTGACCAATATATGCAAACCTCACACACACTAAACAGGAAGAGGCTCTTTTAAACGATAGAATCCACGTTTTCTACCTCAACACCACCCAATGACTGCAAATGAAAAGCAAAACAAAGCTATTTTCATGAAGTCAAAAGCTAAATTCTATCTTACCTTGCTGGTCAAAATAATCCATTTTATAGTAAAAAATCCACTTGGTTCGTAGAATCCAATGATAAAAAGATGAAACTACTAGTTTTCTCCATAGTCAACGTTAGCAGCAGCCCCACAACAACAAAGGACGGTGAACTAGCCTGTGGAGAAATTTCCGGTTCTGTCTGGGCTGGGTGAACTGACCAATCAGCATCCTCCTCCTGATCTGAGCAGACTCCCCCGTTTGCGATCGCAACCATATGCGCCCAACAGCTCTCCTATTCCTTGTCGTTGGGGATCCAGCGTGCATGCGCCAGTTAGCCCGTATTAAGTCAATGGTAAAGATTGCTGTGCCCGCAGGAATACACGTGACAGGAAGTACGTCGACGTTTCGGCCGTGTTAAAAGTATGAACTTTATTAAACTACAATTAAATGCAGATTACACACAGCACTTACAGTCCATATGGTGTATCGATCGTTTAGTTTAAATTTTATGTTTTTTTAAATACATTTTGTGATTCCTCTCTTCTTCTTCCTCTTCCTGTGAGACTGGTGGGGCGGCGCCCTAGCGCCCCCTATGGACGAGCCGCCACTGTTTGCGACGTTACGTCATGATCATCTATTTTTAGCTACTGTAGCTCTATCGAACACCTGTGGGGAATTCTGAAGCAGCAAGTTGAGCATCACACTCCATCCAGCATTCAGGCTCTAAAAGAGGTTATTCTTGAAGAATGGAAAAAGATAGATGTCGCCAACTTGTTCATTTCATGCCATTCCAAAATCATAGTGGTCATACAAAATACTAGATGTATTAGTTTTTGTTGCGGGGTGTATTCACTTTTGCTTCAACCAATTTTAGTAAAACTGAAGATTTTGTGATCTAAGTTATAGTATGAACCTTAATTTCATGTTATGGAGTATATATATATATATGTCTGTGTGTGTGTGTGTGTGTGTGTGTGTGTGTGTGTGTGTGTGTGTGTATATACACACACACATATATATGTATATATATATACACACACACAGAGAGATATTTATGGACAGTATAACCACTGTGATGATGGTGTGTGTGTGTGTGTGTGTGTGTGTGTGTGTGCGTGTGCGTGTGCGCGTGCGCGTGCGTGTGTTTCAGTAGGGGGCTGTTTTTTCTAGAACTAGGATACAATGCAGCCCTTTTTAAACTGAGCATTAAGCCTGAACTGATCTGACATCTGCAGCCATTTCTGAGTTCAGAATAACAATCGAGTCCAGGGTTTGAGATATCGATCTCCAAACTTATAATGGAGCCTCACAATCAGCCAGTTACTTTCTGCCTGGTGACAAGACCCAGACTGGGTTCATGGCCACGTAGGCATCTTCGATTTAGAACTTGGAGGAAAGCGACTGTCATTGCTTGTTTATTTCTCTCCCTAATTTCCTTTTTTGTGTGTGTGTGATTTTACAGGAATTGGTGTGCCTATGTGGTGACGCGCACAGTTAGCTGTGTGATGGAGGATGGGGTGGAGACGTACATTAAACCAGACTATCAGCGCTGCACCTGGGGCCAGTGTCCCCGAGTCACGTGAGTGTCTGCTGTTTCACATCTGAACTAAATTACCCTTCATGCTGCTGGTTTTATCTGTATTTGATGTTGATCCTCTAACTTCCTGTCCTCACAGCTTATATCCTTCATTTATCCATCATCTCTTCTTCTTTCCTGTGCAAAAACTCTGAATTCCTTCTGCTCTTTTTCTGGTCAGAGAGGCCGTAGCTGAGTTTGTGTGCAACCAGAGCATTGCTGTAATCATGATTACAGCTCAGTTTGGCTAGGCTTAGTCAAAAGTGCTTTTCTCATAATATGCTCTTGTGGTGGACCCTACTCCATCTAACACTGACCTGGGAATCTCCAGTCATCAAAACCCAGCAGCAAATTTCCTTTAATGGGACTTAGTGAATGAGTTCTCCAAATGTGGAGCTTGTGCTCACAAGAAAACATTAATCAAACACTGCTGGAGTTTTCCTCTTGTGAAGTTTTTTCCTGCGTTTGAACCTCAGACTGTCTGGTTGATCCTCAGTCCTTCCAGGGGCTTCGGCATAAACCCGGACTATGCTAAGAATGAAGCCAGCTGGGACTTCAGGCACCACAGTCTAGTCTCCTACTCTCTAAAAAACATTTCCCCATTATTCTGTCTTTATTACTATGATTCTTTCATCTTCCTTAGCTTCCCCCCTTTCTGTAAGCTCTATTCTGCTTCTCCTCATGAGAGAACTTTCATTTTCACCCAGAGAGCAAAAGATCCTGTGATTCCAGCTGAGATGTTTGTAGTTTGTGATTCAAAAATCCAGAACTGTCACTGCAAGAATTGTATTGCTATTTTAGCCGATTCTGCTCTATTTATTACATTGTTACAGCAACAGGAAGGTGGTTTAGATACAGCTGAAGGACACATTAATAACAAAACTGCATCAAAGATTTCCAAATGAAACATTTTTCCATTTTTGGAACTCAGCTCACTGGTTTTTCAAGAGTAACAAGAGATAGAAATAATATTAAAGTTCACCAGAGCACTCATAATCCCGTGAATCATAGTTACTGATATGAAACCATTTCCCAACACTGAACCCTGAGCACGTTGATATAAGGGTATGGGAAGTCAGAGCTGAGTTTATGAACAGATATGGGTCATTGACAGAGATGTTTACCCTTGTGGGACCTTTTAAAGTTTTGAACCTTCTATGGGAAAACCAATGAAAGGCACCATCTCAGGTTTACCCTTTTGTGCTCCTATTGCAGTTTTTTATGGGCAGCTTAGACATTACTTCTCTGTGGCCATCTCCAAGTTTAGGTCCTCCACCACCTACGTCACCCATGGTGTCCCACAAGGTTCTGTGCTGGGCCCTCTACTTTCCTCCTCTATATGGCTGGGAACTTTCTACAGCTGAATGAAGACAAGACTGAGATCCTCATCTGTGCTCCAGACAAGCTGGTTCATAAAGTCAGAGACTCTCTTGGTCAGCTTGCTACTCACACCAGGACGTCAGGAATCTTGGTGTGACCTTTGACCCAGCTCCCACTTTGGATTCTCATGTCAGTTCTCTTGTTCGCTCTTCCTTCTTCCATCTCAGGAACATTGCTAAGCTGAGTCCCATTCTGTCCCACTCTGAACTGGAGATTGTTCTCCACACCTTCATCTCCTCACGCTTAGACTACTGCAACTGGCTTTTCACTGAGCAGAACCTCCCTGAACCGTCTACAGGTGGTCCAGAATGCCTGTGCTAGGCTGCTGACCAAGTCCTCCAAACACACCCACGTCACCCCGCTCCTCTTCCAGCTTCACTGGCTGCCGGTTAACTTCAGGGTTCATTTCAAGATCCTGCTTCTGGTTTTTAGGGCCTTACATGGACATGCACCATCATACATTGGTGATCTTCTCAGTCATGCTGTGAATGCTGTCATTAAACCAAGGAGTATAGGGATCTGGTTCTGACAGGACAGATGTTGTCCAGATGGAGAGGCAGTGCTCGTTAGAGTGAGTAGTCAAAGAGTCAGGGTCAGTATCAGAGGGTAAAGGTAGATGGAAAGGAGCAGAAAATTTGCTAGCTGTGCTCTCATTAAGAAAACGAGCCCCCAACGGCGAGCAGGAGGTGGGGATGCAGAAACTGACAAGTTGAAGAAAATGCAATGATGATCTGAGATATAAAGAAATCAGTATCAATTATTAAATTCAATTAAATGACAAATGTACCTACACTTATCAAAGGTTTTAATAAACTGTTATTATATTGTAATTTCTAGTCCTTTGTATTCTGTTTGGAACCTGAACTATTGTTATAGTAAATTAATTTGATCTGTATTAATTGTTGTGTTTGTTCATATTTTTTTGTTATGCTGCATGTACTTTTAAAAAGTGGACCCCAGGCAGAATAGTCTTCACTTTGGTTTAAACTAATAGACATCCCTAAACAAAATAATATCTTAAAACTAAAAATGGTTCCTGTAAATCTTGTCATAGGACTTTCATCTAAAATTCTCTTTAACTCATTCACTGCCAGTCGTTTTCTGATCAGAAAGCCCCTGACTGCCAGCGTTTTTGAGCGTTTTTACTGTTTTTTGAAGAGTCACAGAACATTGTGCTTTATGATCATGTAAACGCCAAAACTACCAAAAGAAAGAGTAGACTCACTTCTTTCACAATCTGGTGCCCAAGTGCTGCTGCAGAAGCATTTCTGGTTGGTGCATCGTTTTTTTCACAGCAGCGGCCCAAAAACAAACTCGTAATCCATTGATTTTCTGCTTCCTGATCACGTGACGTGTGACATACACGGATGAAGATCCACTTTAGACACGTGATGTTTGTTCTCACGGTGCGGGGGCTCGTTCCGACGCCCGCCCCGTAAAAAAATGCAAATGACGACTAAAGTCGTCAATGACAGTGAATGAGTTAAATGCCAATAAATGGTATTCGAGGGTTGTATCCATTTTATTTTCATACATAATCTAGATCAGGTCCAAGCCATGTTGTCATTTTTATCAAACAAAAACAAAGAAATATTCCTTGTTTGACTAAATTAAACAGTGATGTCTGTCTGTCACCTTCAGGTACCGGACGTACCGGAGGCCGAGGTACAAGATAGCTTACAAAATGGTGACAGAAATGGAGTGGAAGTGTTGCCATGGTTACTCGGGAGAGGACTGCCACCAGGGGCCGCAGGCGACCCCTGACACTCGTACCAATGGGGGACAAACTCAGACCACAGTAAACAGTTACAACACAGGGGGAGGACAGAGAGGAGGAGAAGGTAGGAGGTGCAACACCTTCATAATTAAATTAACTCAAAAAACTCTGGAGATTATTGTTTGACTTCGAATAGCCAAAATACGTCCATGCAACTGAACGATTGCCTTCTTGTGAACAGCATCTTTGCTGTGTCTTTTGGGGTCCCAGTGTGTCCCAGTAACCTGAAATAAAAGGCTAAAGCTGCACAAGCATTAGCGGTTAGCATGTCCGGCTGCTAGTACGCTGTCTGCGTGGCTCTATTCCAGCCGATTAGCTCAGTGTGGAGCTATTCTTATTGTCATTGGCTACTCATCTTTTCTGCATATTGAAGGAGGTTTAGATCGACCCGTTCTCATAAGTTTATTAATAAAAATAGCTAGAGATTTATTTTGCTATCGTTTTATCGTGCACTATTTCAGCATCACAATGTTTTAAACGTCTCCTGGAAATGTCAGCTTCATACCTTTATTAATCTTTTTGTGGGATCAGATTGATGAAATGTGGTGTTTGATTTTGACAGACTAGATTTCACATCACTAAGTAGTCAGTTGGGCTCCGTTTTCCTTGCAGACACTCTCAGATGTTGTTTCCAAGAGCCAGTTGAACAATAGATCACTGTGAGTCATTTTGCACCAGCTCCCATTGATTTTTGTGATATTTTTGTTGTGTTGGACTTTCATAAAATTTCTCACTTAGGGAATGGGTCCAGACTGTTGTTTGTGAGCTAAATAGCAGCTCAGAGTACCCGCCCTTTTGGACACACAATGTTCATTCTTACTAGGAAGAATGTAATTGTGGATAGGAGGCGCTATTAACCCAACACACATGAATGAGAAATGTGACGTCATTTGTTCTAGGAGGAATTACATTTCAGATATCTGAAATGTTCATTGTTACTAGGAAGAATTGAATTATGGATGTCTGGAGTACATGTCCAATCCACTTATTAAATGTTAAAATGGCCACCTAAACCTTTATTGTTTTTCCTCCTAGTACAATTGTTACTGATATCTTACAATGTTACTAGTAAAATACCATTCTGACTAGTAAAGATGGCATTCTTACTAGCAAGAATTTCATTTTCACCATCAAGAGTGCTATTTTGACTAGGAAGAATCCAGATAGTATGTGAGCATATTTTATGTTAAAATGGCCACCCAATAACATCTCACCAGATATCCTGAAAATCTTTTGAGATATCTAAAAATACATTGTTGCTAGTGATAAATGTAATCGCTGATATCTGAAAGTGTTTTTAACTAGTTCAAATATAAATTAAGGATATCCAAAATACAATTGTTACTAGTATAAATGTAGGTTTGGATATCCAAAATAAAATTACAGACAGCAAGAATAGAGTTTTAATTTGACCTATCTGAAATAAGAGTTTTCACTAGTAATAACTGAATTAGAGCTATCTAAAATGAGAGTTTCTCCTAGGAAGAATTCAGTGTCTCCTATCCACAATGTTCATTCTTACTAGGAAGAATGTAATTGTGGATAGGAGGCGCTATAAACCCAATACACATGAATGGGAAATGTGACGTCATTTGTCCTAGAAGGAATTACATTTCAAATATCCAGAACGTTCATTGTGGATAGTAAGAATGTTATTATGGATATCTGGAATTTTCATTTCTACTATAGGAACAATATAATTATAGATATCTGGAAAACATATCCAGTCTGATTAATAAATGTTAAAACGGCTTGCCATAGAGGCAGAGGTCGTACCTCAAGTGAGGGAGTTTAAGTGTCTCAGGGTCTTGATCAAGAGTGAGGGAAGGAGGGAGCAGAAGATTGACGGATGGATCGGGACAGCACCTGCAGTGATGGTGAGAATAACCCCTGGTGCCCCCTGCCCTCCACGGGGAGGTGTTTCAAGCATGCCCTGCTGGCCCCAGGGTCGACCTAGGACATGTTGGAGGGATTATATCTCCATGTTGGCCAGGGAACGCCTGGGGATCCTGCTGATGGAGCTGGTGGAGGTTTCCAAGGAAAGGGAGGTTTGGCCCTCTTTGCTGTAGCTGCTACCTGGACTCAGATAAGCGAGTGAGGACGGATGGAAGGACAGAATCACATCTTTTAAGTTTTGTGCTGTTGTCTGCTGCTTGAATGCAAGTGTCTGTTTGACACTATGTGTTCTCACTTAATATTGTTAGTCAAAAGCTAATTGGATCCCTTGTAAAGATGGCATTTTCAGGAGATATGTTCAAGATCAGTTCTTCAAAGCAAAAGAAAATGAAAGGAAAGGGTTTCAGTCCTAGCTTTCATCAAAGTCCAGCAGCCCATTGTCTTTAAATGCTATGCAGATATTTTCTGAATAGAATTCCTTTTCTTTTTTCCAAGGTGACACAGACAGAATCCGGCAGCTGGAGGACACAATCCGTGGTCTGACCAAAGATCTGGACAACATGCACTCCACCATTCATGGCATAAACCAAAGACTGTATGTGGAGGTTTTCAATCAGTCTGGTGCATGTTTTACTGTATCAAGTTTGTCCATCTGCACATTGAAGCTTTGTTTAAAGGAGTCCAGGAAACACACTAGCTAGTTTTCTTGCACCAAATACTAAACAAAAGTCCAGTAGATTGTACATGACTTCCTGTTTGTCATTATTTATGGCAGATGACTGGTGCACTGAGAAAAGCTTTCCTTCTTAATTCAAATATGCTTTTTGTTTAGCATCATATTTACTCCTCATTCACATAAAGGCTTTAGAAAATAACCTGAGATTGGCGTTTATTCCATTAAAGTGGAGAATCTTGGACAAATTGTTTACCACTTTTTCTAGGAATGGCCTGAGCGGGGCCACGATTGCTGCAGATTCAGCTCAGCCACACATGAAAGAAACTATCAACAGCATCCAGACCAAGCTGGATCATCTCTACAACAGAACACAGGTAAGCTACACACAGCTGGGATGGAGCTATCTGGGGAAAAACTGCTTGTATATCAGGTTTCAACTCATCAGATTTGGTTGGAATTGGAAATGAATCATTTTACTAATCTTTATAGAAGATAGAAATGTTATCAAAATGATTCTGACAAGAAACAAAGGGGAAAATTCATGAATCGTGTTCAAAAACAATGTTCAAGACTCTGTGCAGGCCAGTCAAGTTCCTTCAACGAAACTCGCTCATCCGTGCCTTTATTGGAACACCTGAATGCGTTGGCTGTGGGGCGTTAAATAAACTACGAAGGGCAAAACAGGCAAAAGCAGAAGGAGGGTTTAAAAGGATTAATGAATGGGCGAAAATTCAGTGAAGGGGTTCACATTTTCTCAGACGTATGGGGCTGTTTCTTCAGTGATGAAGGTGTCATACAGAAGGAGCTAGATTGGACCTGGGCTCCTTATTGTGACTGAGTCCTCATGAACTCTTCTGTAGACCAAAGTCTTCTAGAGTCTAGCATGAGTCCGTCTGTCCTACAGCTGAAGTTTGGACCAAACTGGGTCATAAACCAGAACCGTGATCCAAACACAGCAGGGTTCTGCAATGGTCCAGTCAGAGTCCAAAGAGCAACTAAATAGTGCAAATGAACCTTTAATTGTGTTAGCATGGCTTTGTCAGGTATTGTTGCAGAACGTAGTTCTAGAAAATAGCTACTCTTGGTTTTTCTGAATTCTGACTTGACTTTCAATGAATTGAATAATATTTCATCACATATTGATTCTTTCTGCTGTTCAGGTCCATGATCAGACTCTGCTTACTATCAACAACCACCTGGTGAATGGAAGGGGCAACGAACTGGATGGGTCATCTGGGAGAGGAGGTGGAGGTGGAGGAGGGAACCAGCTGAACACCCTGAAGGAGGACATCCTGACAGAGCTGGAGAACAGAGTCTCTCTGTCTTGTTCTGCCTGCCAGGTGAAGGTCTTTAGGTGGCAGTGAAAAGAAGACCAAGTTTAGTTTATGAGATTGTTCAGTTAAAGGTACAGGTCAGCTATCGTACACAGGTGAAACTTGAAAAATGAGAATATGGTGAAAAAGTTCATTTATGACAGTGATTCAACTTAAAAGTGAAACTAATCTATGAGACAGACTCATTCCATGCAAAGCCTTTATTTGTTATAATTGTGATGATAATGGCTACAGCTGATGAAAACCCCACATTCAGAATCTCAATGAATCCAGAACACCTGCAAAGGGTTCCTGAGCCTTTAGATGGTCTCTCAGTCTGAGCTGGATTACTGACATTAATGGACTTTTGCACCAGATTCTATTCTTTGAGTCTCACCTTCATAAACCAACTAATTAGTGACACCAACTCTTATCACTGCTTAAAATGAAGTTTTAAATTATGTTCCAATGCATTTGAGTTTTAATTCCACATCATGACTGTTGTTCAGAACTTTGGTGTTTCCTTCCAGATTGGTGTTGATGACCTGAGACGGCAGCAAGCTGAGGACAGGGACAGGATCAATGCCCTGGAGAAGCGGATCAACTCTATAAACCAGCACTTCTCCCAGAGTTTGGAAATCTCACGCCAGGAAATTGAACGTTCCCAGGCATGCTGCAGTACGGTGACAGAGCTGGATAAGAGACTCTCTGACGTAGACAATCGACTGACGTTTACTTCAAACAAGTGCGACACCATCAAAGGGCGTCTGGATAAGGAGTTACCTGGCACAGGTGGAGGAAAGGGAAGGATAACGGAGGAGCGCTTCAACAGCAGGCTGAGAGAATTAGAGAAGAAGGTGAATAACACAGTCAGGAAGACAGAGCAGAGATGTACCAACACAGGAAACAACGTAAAAGACACTGTCCAGAGGGACTTCACTCAGCTGCGCAGCATGATTCTCGGTCAGCTTGATGACCACCGTTTCAAAATTGGAAAAATAGAATTGGAAGTGTCTGTTCTCGGAGACACCGTTACAGACCATAGCAGACGTTTGGGTCAGCTGGAGAACATCACTTCCTTCCTCGACAGAAGATTAACGTCAACAACAAACATGTGCAATGAGACCTGTGGGAGTAAAGCAAAAGGAAAGGTGACTGATGATACTGTGAAAACCTTAGAATGGAGGGTTGTGACCAATCAAGAGGACATCAAGAGGTTTAACAGCACTCTGAAGAACCTGTCTGTGACAGGAGACTCTCTGATTGATAGAGTTATTGACCTAACCGATGATGTCAAAAAGATTATATCAGTGACCGGGAAGAATGGTGAGAACTTTAACCGGATCGTCACAGAGGTGGAAATGTTGGGCAGGGACTTCGAGGACTGCTTGATATGTAGCAAAGTGGAACAGGACCTACATTTGTTTACCAACATCACCATGAACAGCCTCAACAGGTGTCAGACAGAACTGACGGATTTGAGGAGAAAAGTCGACTCTGGAGAGTCCGTCTGCTCACAGGTCTGCTCCAACCTTCAGGAAGAGGTGGGACAGCTCCGAGAGGAAGTGGAGGAATGTACGGGACAGTGCAAGATCAATATCAATGACCTGAAGAAACGTCTGGATGGTCATAATGTCCACAATGGACGATTAGGGGGGGATCTAAAGTCTATCCAAGGAGAACTGTCAGAGGTCATGATCTCCTTTAATTCCGTGAATAAAACTTTAAAAGACCTGGGCCAGACGTTACACTCGCATGGAGACACACTGACAGATCTAACCAACCAGAAGGACAACACCATCTCTGTGGTAAGCTGACAGGAACATCACACAGCTGTTAAACCAAACACCCTTTTTCAGCTCTAACAAGGACATTATGACTTTTTTAAAGTTGCCAAACATTGACAGAAAACAGATGGATTTTTATTAAAGTTGTTTTTTTACGTTTTTAACACCCATAAAGGAGTTAGATTTGTCCTTTTTTATGTTATTTTTAAAGCTCAACTTCAGTGAAAAAAACATTTTTTGATTATTATTTCTAATGGGTCACACTGAGTGTTTCATGCAGGCTGAGCATGAAAATAGTCTCCTCCACCTATCTCCTGCATTAGCTTCTGATAGAAAATAGACTCTAGGTGAAACTCTAGGATTAGAAAATCCTGACAGATCTACGTCACACTGTCACTTAACATTCATGGACTCACCCATCTTGACTCACGACGGGGAAGGCTGTTGTTGGTTTAGCGTCCAGGAAACAGCAGAGAACGTGTGTGCTAGTAGAAGCTAACCGTTAGCATTAGCAACTCCACCACACAGCAGAACTCCTCCAGGCTTGTGTTATTGGTGGAGATAAAACATCAACGTTGCAGAGCAAACAGAGTCAGTGGTAGAGTCGTGTTGCTGTTAGCCAATCAGAGAAGAGATGTCAGAATATCAGGAAATAAGACTTTAAATCCTGCCGTCTGAAGCTACTTTCTCCTCCAGCTGACTTCTACTTCTTCAAACAGGAGCATCTGAGCTTGTTTTCCCAGAGTACGATTTACAAGGCATTCATTCCTGCTAGACACCACTGCAGATGACCTTTAAATATTCATCAATAGGATGTTTTTACCAGTTTGAAGTGTGTTAAAGTCCCATTAGTCATCATCACACACTGGTGAAATGTTTTCTCTGCATTTGACCCATCCCCTGGGGGAGCGGTGAGCTGCAGCAGTGGCTGCGCTCGGGAACTATTTGGTGGTTTAACCCCCAATTGAACCCCTAAATGCTGTGAAAGATTTTCAAGTAATGTTTGTTTGGAGATCTAAAGCCATCTAGACTCTTAGCTGTTAGTCCTCAAATTAAAGCAATTTCTCCAAACAGGAGCTATTCAGGACGCTATATCTACACGCTATGGGTAAGAGTGTAATTACAGAAAAACACACTTTAATCAGAATTATTATTTTAATAAAGTATTTTTCACCATTAACAAACAATAGTGGTTGTAGATTTTTCATTTCGCTCAGATAATCAAACACATTTATTTAGCTAATTATCTAGGAATCTTAGCAAATAAGTTCCTGGAAGGTAATTCTGACAAGACACAGACACGTTCAACTCATCACATGAAGGAAAAGCAGTGCATTTTTAATTATTAATAATAGTATAAATACTCAGTGTGGTGACAAAGGAGCTCAGTGTAGAAACATAACTGAGGCCCTGTCCACACGCAGCCGGGTATCTCCCAAAACGAAGATATTTATCTACGATTCGGCCTGTCATCCACACGAAAATGCAGATCTCCACAACAAATCTAAACTCCAGCCAAAGTGAAGATTTGCGTTTTCTCCGTTTTAGGCATTACTGCGTGAACAGAAATAACCAGAGTTTTAGGTTTCACTTCACTGTCTGCGACAAAAATGCTGACGGCCCATGTGCGACCTGTGTTTACGCTACAACATGGATGTCCTCAGAGCTGTGCTCGCGTCATCAATCGTCAAAGTGCTTTTTGACGCTTGTTGACTTTAGACTCCAAAACTACATTTAAGATCAATTCTACCTCCTTATCAGTCCACACAAGCGAGCTAGGCGCCATGTTTCATGTTTTGTTGAAGTTGAGCATGAAGACGAAATAAATAGGATTCGGGGAACTACTGCCACCTACAGGTCTGGCATGCCTATGAATGTGCTTAACAATGCACTCATGTGGTTACGTGTGGATGGAGTTTATTCTAAAAACGAGGTGGTGTGGACGATATTTTTTGGGAGGGTGGATATTCGTTTTTAAAAATCCCAGATACATGTGGACAAGGCCTGAGATAGAACATTTGCTTTAACTGACAGTAATATAGATTTAAAGCGGACCTAGAATGTAAACCAACATTTTCCTTGTTGTTGAATAAGACAGCTTGGGTGGTCAACAGTAGCATGCCAAAAAGTCAAAGCCGTGTGTGACCTACTTTTTATGTAAATTAGAACGTTGAAAAAGGCGAGAGAAAACCTCCTGTTCTGAGAAATCCTAACTTAACACTAGGGCTGGGCGATATGGCAAAAATTTCATATCCCGATATAGCTCATTTTATATCCTGATAACGATATACATAACGATATAGCATTGTTTTTTTTAATTAAATTCATAGTTAATATAAAATTGCAAGTGTTTGCACCAACTCACCAAACCCACGTTTCTCGACCGTGTAGATTGGAACCATGTCTTTGCAGATGTGCTTGGCAACTGCAGCAGTGATCTCCTTCCATCTGCAGGTGGTTATATGGTGCGCCACAGCTAAACGCCTGTTGCAGCGTCTGTCTGGAGTTTGTTATGAGCGCTTACGCCACCACTCGACGCTGCTTTTATGGCTTTTGCTTGTTGACTCTCTCTGTATTCTTTATCGTGGTTCTTGCACAGCTGATAAAATACATTTGTAGTGTTGGAGTCTGTTGTTGGCACCGGGAACCGGCAAACTTTACAAACAACTGCTTTCATGGCCCGCGTCAGCCTTCCTACACCCAAACCACATCCATACAACAGAAGTTTCCCCTCTTTTAGGTACAAGCTCCTCCGTTTGGGTTGGCAGGTCACCCGGTTGAAAATTACCCTGGTCTGAACCGCGTCCGCTACCGTCCTCCTCCATGTTTGTTCATGCACGGATAGCGTGGCGCGCCGCGCGTGCATGGACATGCCGTAAGGCATCGTGACGTAAAATACTGCCATAAAACGCTGTATCGTGGTGTAAACGATAGAGCTTCATATTAAACGATAGACATTTTCTATCGTACAGACGAAACATTTCGTCATATCGCACAGCCCTACTTAACACGTCACTAGGGGGAGCCACGCCTCCTCAAACCTGCATGTCTCCAGTGTCTGAGGCCTTCTGAGGAATTCAACCAATCAGCAAGCAGCTCATTATAATATTCATGTCCTGGTCGAGTGGGAGGGGTAAACAGCTCTTTTCACAGCAAGGCTGGTTTAGGGGGTTTAGAATGGCCTGTATCAGGGCTCCTGGGACAGATGAAAGCCAAAAGAACATTTCTGATGCTTTTTAGAGGCTCAAAGCTGTTTTAGATTGTTAATTAACTGCATTCTAGGTCACCTTTAAGGAGGAAATCGAGAGCTTGTTGGGGGTAGTGTGATGGTTTGGGCCCAGTCTTCTGTAACAGGGTCAGTACACTGGTCTATGAAAAAAAGATAAACAAACTAATATACTGTACATCTGCAAAAAATGACAAAATGTTAAAAAAAACAATAAGTTTATTAAACAAACATTTTTACATCTAGTTCTTAGTTATTAGTAGATTTAAGAATGACAAACATGTGAGACAGCTCCTGACCAGCTAGGACTTTCAGATGTTTCATAGATTGTAACAAAGATAAACAGGAAACAGATCTAAGGAAGACGTTTGTGACATAAAACTAGTAGAATAAACAGAAATTGACCGTTTTGTTTTTTTCATATCTGTAAGGTGACAGACTTGCAGAATGAGCTGGCAGATCATATCGATGACACGAAGAATCAATTTGGAAATCTGGACAAAGAGATCCAAATAATTAGGAACAACTATGTGACGGAGGTGAGGGAGTGCCGGCGGTCCCGTGACGGACTGGACCAGAGACTATCCAAGCTGGAGGGTGTGTGTGTCCGCTTGGATTCCTTTTCAGACAGCCTGGAAAGGATCAAAGAAGGCCTGAACAGGCATGTGTCTGGCCTGTGGAGCTGCGTTAATGGACTCAATGCCACAGTCACGTCTCATGGAGATCTTATTGAGAGTATCCAGAAGGTCCAGCTGGAGCGCGTCCACTCCGGGATACATCAGCTGAACTCCTCCGTGCTGAATCTGGGAAGGCGGTTCCATGTCTTTTTGGAGCAGGACTTTATTGGTGAGTCAAAGGGGACAGGGGTCACGTGAAAGCAGGCGTTTGATGGAAGACATGGGTGTTAAAATAGACCAACGAAAGAATCCAGGCTGTCATGTTTGAAAGAATCTTCTTAAAAGCCTATAAAGGAGAGGTTTTAGTAAACATGAGTCTCAGCCGGTTAAATGTACTGGCTTTCTTGGCTTCATGTACGTGTTTTTGGAATCCTTCTGAGAGATAATATCAGTGGCAAAGAGGAATTTAGGTTAAGTGTTTAACTGTTCTTTCTCTAATGTCCCCCTTCTTCAGGTCCACCAGGGCCTCGAGGAGAAAGAGGCGAGCCTGGACCACAGGGTCCTTCTGGGCCCCAAGGGAGGGTGGGACCTCCAGGCAGAGAAGGCAAGATGGGACAAGTGGGACCCCCAGGTAACGAAAAACTAAAGACAGCAGCAATAAAGTTTTACTCATGCACTAGGAATGTCAGTTAAGACTAAATATCAGCGTCCCAAACTGATAGACGCATTATTTTCCATTAAATCTTTAACTTTTTAAACAACCAAAAATGCTCCAAAACACATCCATAAACCACAAAATACAAGTCTGATGAAACCAAAGGAAATAAAAGCATGTAGGTAAAATGACAAAAAAGATTAGAAGACTACAAGAACATTAAAATGATTTAAATCAGTTCATGTGAGTGTCTTTAGAGGATCGGAGTGTAGCGTTTATCTACATGAATCACAGGGTGGCTGTTTTATAAACACCGTTTTACACAACAGTGTGTTTGTGAACGCTCTTATTGAGCGCTGATCGGTATTTCCTAAAGACAGAGTTCACTGAGAAAATATTTTTTATTTGTTATTTTTGAACGGGCTGAACATGAAAATAGTCTCCTCCACCTATCTCCTGCATTAGCTTCTGATAGAAAATAGACGGTGAAACTCTAGGATTAGAAAATCCTGACAGATCTACGTCACACTGTCACTTAACATTCATGGACTCACCCATCTTGACTCACGACGGGGAAGGCTGTTGTTGAGGAGAGATGTCCACATATCAGGAAATAAACTCCAAATCCTGTCGTCTGCTGCTCACCTCTCCTCTGGCATGCATTCTAGTTCCTGAAACTGGAGCACCAGAGCTTTGTTCTCACAGAGATCGACTCACAAGGCATTCATTTATACTAGAGACCACTGCACATGTATTGAAAAAAATGAGTGAACTTGGTCTTTAAACAAGAACTACACATTACCCAAGGGCTGTTCCACGAAGCAAGCTAATCCCAAAAACCAGGCTTTCCCCAAATTCGGTTCCACAAATGTGGCTAACCGGAAGCCCCTCCCATTCACCATGGTAACACAAGCTGGAGGACAAACCTGCTCTGTAGCAGGCTAGCAGCTAGGCTTACTGAAGCTTGGTCAATATGATTGGAGTAGATATGTGATGTCACATGTTATGTCCCCTTTTTCTTCTTCTTCTGTGGTGTATGTCAGTGGTTGGCAGCAACGAGTTGGTGCATTAGCACCACCGCTGGCCAACAGCGGTAGTAGCAGCTTCAGCTTTATTTTTGATGGCTACATTATTAATAAATGTGGGTTTAATCTTTTAAAATTGAGTTGTAATTGGATTTACAGCTTAACATTTTTGTATTTAATATTCATTTGCAGCCAGGATCGTTTCATTCCACTGATGTTGATGCATTATTGATAAGTATAATTATATATCAGCTGTTGTCTGGGATGGATCCATATAATCAACATGCTGTCCTCTTTATGAATATGTTAAAATAGCCTTAAAGTACCTTACACTGATAACATAATACATATGTAAAAGGAAATACTTTATTGATGTGACTATAAACAGAACACCGTGAAAACTGGAAATAAAAATGGTGAATTCAATTTGAAATGATATCACAGCAGAAGAATGAATAAGAGATGTTTTAGCAAAAAAAACTAACAAACAGAAAATATTTAACCCTATGGAAAACATGGTAATATTTGTTTTAAATGACAGTGAAGGATTTTACTGCATCAAAGACTTCAGGATCACATGACCGACACGGACTTCCAGCATTGCCATGGAAACGCTGAGCATTCTAACCATAGACATAAATACGTAGATGCCCCATTGGGCGCTGGAGAGTGTAACAGCATTGCCGCCATATTGGATGGGTCCCTCACTCTCCAAACCCAACTGGAGTCAGTGCAGGCTGAGCGACTATTGAAAACAGATTACGTGGGACTTTTCTAGCCTACCTGTTGGGATTTTATATTTTAATTTTAATTTTTCTATATTTATATTGTAATTGTCATGCCATACCACATGTATGATTTTGTGAAAAAGCATAATAAAATGTGTTTTTTAGTTGGGTAAGCACCTTTCTCAGTAAAAATGAATGCACTTGGGGCGAATGGAGACCTATCCAAAATGGTGACCCACTGCTACGGCAGCTCCAATAGGCAGCACCAGTCCATGGGGCGTCTACGTATATATGTCTGTGGTGCTAACTAAATAGCGCCAGCTACACAGCTTTAATCAAGCAGCTGGTGGTCTCTATTTCAGTTATGATCTCTTTGTTGTCCTCGTAGGCATGAATGAATCATTCTTGCTCCTTCTGGGAGAAGAATGAGGTACTTTCCTTTCCTTCCATTCTCATTTATCTAGCATTGATTAACATGGGCTGCCTGTGGACGTGTGTGAGCCTCGCACGTCACTCCTCGCTTGAATTATAGAGCATTGAATCCACCTGAACATCGTTCGTGGAACCGAATAAGCCTGGAGTGAACGGGTACACTAATTGAAACTAGGATTTTTTAAAAAAGCCTCAATTTTCTGAGCTCGGTTTGTGGAACAGCCCTCAGGATTCATTATCACCAGCTGGTGAATTCAACTAAAAACAATGTCTGAGGGCAGCGTTTTGCAGTGTTCTGACCCACTTTAACACAATTAAACACTCAGAATAAGCTCATTTGAACTGTAAATTCATGTTGAAGTATTTATTTCATAAATTACTCAAATTTTAAACATGGTTGTTGGTCTTGAGACTAAAAGAAGCTGATTCTTTTCTCTGCTCCAGAATAGAGAACGACTGCTGAGTGTCTCTTTATTAACCAGGCGCCAGGCCCTCACCTGGACCCTGATCCAGTAGCTGAGATCAGATCAGAACATCTCTAATGTAAACAGTAAGAATGATATTGTAGAGCAATGATCTTATTGTTTTTATCTTCCTGTTTTTCAGGTCTTAGAGGCGTACAGGGTATGTTCTGCTCTTCCTAAACAACAGATAAAAGCTGTGTCACTCTTTGATCTTTAATTCTTACCAAATCTCCGTTCCTGCTCTGTTATTAGGTCCTGCAGGATCCGACGCCCATGTGCCACGCCTTTCTTTCTCCGCTGCTCTGACTCGCCCAGTGAAGAAGTCTGAAACCATAAAGTTCAACAAAGTCTTTGTGAATGAAAATGATGTCTATGATCCAAACACAGGTGTGTTTCATTGGGTTGGGAATTAACACAGGTGTTTGTCAAGTTAGGTTCACTTGCAAGCTCGTTAAAAACAAGAGGTTCTGACCAAGGTGCTGGGAAAAAACATAATAAAAAAATCAACCCAAAAAATATTTTAGCCCAACAAAAAATCATAGATTTGTTTTGGTGTGGAGTTTAACGAGTTGTTGAACCGATCTGAACTATCTCTGCCTCAAAGCAAGATGGCAATGAGACATGCAGCTTGGATGAATCTGTTATAAATTTCAGAATTAAAAGGTGTTACCCTAGCCTGTGTGCCTGAAGTCAGGAATGCGCCCAAGGCGACTGCAGCATTTCTTACGTGTGTAAAGGATGAGCCAATGGTATGTGAACTGGCCTGAAGGAGGTTAGCGGAAACTTGAGTCCAACAGGATGTCTGTTAGTCAGCCACTCTCACTAAAGGTTCTGCTGTAAAGATGTGATGAGTCGCTTCAGCCAGTGACACATCTGGCTCAGACAGCGTTTTTAATATTTGCTGCCAGACTTCTGAACTAAAGCCAGGATGTCACTGGGCTAGGGAGTTGGAGAAACGAATCTGTGAGAAAATATTTCCATTTTAGTTTGAATCACATTAAACTGGTACTTGGGGCAGTTTGCCACCTGGCTTGGTTACATGAAGGGTATGACATAATTACAAAGACTTTGTGACTATTTTCTTGTTTCTGTTTACTCACAGATGGTCCTGCTGTTTTTGTTTACAATTTAGCCTTATTATATTAGCAAGCTGGTCACCAAACCCTCTCTGTGTTGTGTCTCAGACTTTCTGAATTACACAAACTAAACTGGGACAGACAACGACTGTGTGACTATTATGAGAGAAAATTTGCAGTGTAATTATTAAGCATGTTCAAAAATCCAACATGGATAGAGTCCTTGTTAAAACGGAAGCTTCGTTGGGAATGCCTTTAGGGATAGGGACACTGGTCAGGGATTATGAGCCATGTTGGTCAACTCTATGCCTGATCTGCTGTGAATGACTCTACTAGCATGTTGAAAATCAAATCGACATCTGTAAAGTGAACTGACTTAGAGTCATTCTTGTGTTTGCTAATGTTGATTAGCTGTGTCGGCCATCTTTATTTGGGTCAACACCAAAACTCAATCCCTTGTAGATGAACACCTAATGATCACTGAGTCTTATGGTTCATGAGTTCTTTTGTTAGCAGACAAACACAAGGGCACAGGCAAAAACCTTATAAATAACATTCAAATTTAACTAATCTGACCTTTGAACTCCATCTGTAGGAATTCTTACGACATGTTCAGTTTAAGCAACATTTTTATTCACCTGAAAAGGTGAAACATAAGCATATATTCTCTAATATTACTCCTTTATTCTCCAGGTATCTTCACAGCTCCTCTGAGCGGCAAATACTTCTTCAGTGGCATCCTGACCGGTCACAAAAACATGAAGATTGAGGCGGTGCTGTCCAGGTCCAATGTGGGTGTAGCCCGAGTGGACTCGGCGGGGTATCAGCCTGAAGGTCTGGAGAAGCCTATGGCAGAGGCCAAACACATCCCTGGAGCCGTGGCTGTCTTTAACGTCATCCTGCCCTTAGAGGCAGGAGACACGGTCTTCATCGACCTGGTAACGGGCCAGCTGGCCTACTCCTCAGAACCTTTGACCTTCTTCAGTGGAATGCTTCTGTACGAGACCGTCTGATGGGACAACTTTGTTTTTTACATCAGGGCCTCTTTTGTTAGACTCTGAGAGAGAAAAGCCATTGACAGTTGAAGAAACTGGCAAACGGACTGGATTTATCCAGCAAAAGTAAGATAAAAACAGGTTTTTGATCCACGGTTGTTTGACTTTCACAGCTTTAAGGAAACTTATTTGTATAAAAAGTTTTTTATTCTTTCACATATATTTTCTGTGGAGGAGAAAAGCCACTGCAGGATTATTGTTTACCTCCATATTTTCATGCCATGCTATCATAAACACGTCACAGCCTTCAGGACTCAGTTGGGTTAGAGAAAAGTACATTTTGTAAAAAGATAAGAGATTTGGTTGCTTTTATTTATGTGTCCACCCACATCCTCATCATCCTCATCATCGGGTTACAGGCTCTTTCTCTTTCTGTTCTGAGGTGGTTTATTTTTGTATTACTCACTGTTTCATTCTGACCACAAGCAAATTCCCAGAACCCGTACGCTGAGCGCCAGTTGTCTAGGAAAAAATGCAGAGGGGACAAGGT
The DNA here is from genome assembly GCA_006937985.1 of Aphyosemion australe. NCBI lineage: Eukaryota > Metazoa > Chordata > Actinopteri > Cyprinodontiformes > Nothobranchiidae > Aphyosemion > Aphyosemion australe. Next base: position 208,203 of record SSNS01000158.1, on the reverse strand, counting down.
CCAAACCACTATTCTTTAAGGAGGAAATGCACAAGATGAAGTCACTGACAGTTCAACAGAGAAACCACAGAATTTTATAAATCACACTAGCAGCCAAACAACAAGACCATTTTAGGAGATCGGCTGTGCCCAGAAACATGAAGGAAGGAGATGGATGGTCTGAGGGCAGGAAGGGGAACAATGCTGTCCAAATAAGGGACATCTTAGGACAAAGGGGACTCGAGTAAAGCAATCAATCATAGAATTTACTATTCTACATAGACTTCTGCAGGGTTAACATGATAAATAATGAAGTCAAATCTGTCTTATAAAAATGAACATAATAGGAGGTTTAGGTGTACATTGAACCCTTTCATGGTTGAACTATGACATCTTCAGTCTGGAGGGTTTTTATTCAGGTATTTTTTATTTTACACAGAAACAAATTTGAGTCTCAAGAAAATGCATTTCTGGATTTAGTCCAACCTGGTTTGCATTGGCCAGGTCCCACAAAGGATAAGATGTGGTCATCATCTTTAGAGCCCTCCTCATTTGGGCAAAAACTTACAAAAACACATTTTTTCTGGAAATAAAAACTCCATCTTTTTATGTAAATACAGGTGAAACTCAAAAACTTAGAATATGGTCCGTTTATGTCAGTAACCCAGCTCAGACTGAGAGACCATCTAAAGGCTCAGGGACCCTCTGCAGGTGTTCTGGACTCATCAGCTGATTAGAGTGTGACACTTTAGCCTCTTTTATAAAACAATGCCGCCAATTTGCCGCAATGCCGATGTCTAGAATATTGAACCTTTTCACAATATTCTAATTGTCTTAGATTTAGAATGTGGGGTTTTCATCAGCTGTAGCCACAATCATCACAATTATAACAAATAAAGGCAGGTAGTTATTCCTTCATGAGACCAGAAGCAGGTGTGAAGGGTGACGGGCAGAGCTTACCTGTGCACAAACCTGAAACAAATGGACAATTAGACATGAGTTTTTAGCCCTAATAACAGCAAAGTTCTGTAGTTTCAATTATGAACTAATTGGTTTCCATTCCTTACTAGAGTTTTTCACTCGTCTCACTTTGTGTCTAAATTGAAAGAGTTGCAGGTGCCCACGACAATCCTGTGATTGTTGTGAGGTAACATTTGTTTAGCAAAGCTTTTCATCAACAAGGTTTTGTGACTTCTGAGAGGAGATAGAGAACTGGTGCATCACTAAATCTCCCAGCTTGGTCCGAAACGAGAATTGGGGGAGTTGTAGACGTGGGTCAGATCTTAAAATCTGTGTTTTTGTTAGTATATGTGTTGGGAATGGCTGTCACCTGTTACCATATCAAATTTCAGCTCAATATTTGTAATTTTGACCAAGCTGTAGCCATTTTTCTTTTCCATTGTCAAATAAAAATTAAGAATTTAGTTGTTTCAACTTTAGAAGTTCCCCCCGACTTCTGACAAATTCTCATCTCATATAAGCTGCAGCACACATCAACACTGGCAGGATGTTTTTTTATTTATATGAAAAGGGACATTTTATGCAAAACTCACCTTTTGTATTCTTTTCTGCTGCCATGTGGATATCTACTGCCACCATAAACACTCCAAACATAAATAAAAACACTCTATCAGTTTTCTGTTAGTGTTGTTTAGGAGGTAAGTGCCTAAAACAAGTTGTTTCAAAAAGTCATGTCACGCCAAGGAAAAGTAGCGTGGAACAACCCCTCACCTATCGACACTGGATAAGCAGCGGCTCTACTCTGAGCCCCTCCCAGACCTCCACGTTCCTCAGCTTATAGCAGCCTATCAGGATGGATGGGTGTGGCCAGCAACAACTTGTTTCCTTAAAGTGACGGATCCCTGAAATGTCTCATTCTGGAAGGTAATGAAAATGTCAAAATTAAAGCTGCTGTAATTGCTTTATGTGAGAGGGGTTTTATGCAAAGAATGTCACGAACATGTTATGAGTAGATCATAAAACTACTATAACTAAAACCAGTCTTAAAATCCTTCAAGGATGACTGCTGCACAAGTCCAGGCTGCAATCCAACAAACTAAAGTGCGTGGAAGTCAATGAAGACTGAAAAAAGTCAGTGATCTAGAGTTTAACTGGGTCACCTGCAGGGAAAATAGGATCCAACCCACCACTTATTAAAGTGAACTCAGGTGCAGCAGGATCTAGAGCTGCATTCATAAATAATAATTCAGCCTGCCAGGTTCTGGATGCTTTTCACATATCTGACAGAAATATGAGTCTTTTGTCTTTTAACGTTCTGGCTCAAGTCCTACCATGGGACGACGGTGGCAGAGGACTTAAGTGCCCCTCTCATAATCGGAGGGTTGTGGGATTAAGTGCCACTGTCACAGTTGTTGTGTCCATGGGAAAGACACTTCACACACTTTGCCTGCTGGTGGTGGTCGGAGGGACCAGCGGCGCCTGTGTACAGCAGCCTTGTCTCCATCAGTGTGCCCTAGGGCAGCTGTGGCTACATTGTAGCTTATCATCACCAGCGTGTGAATGTGTGAATGACTGTGTAGTAAAGCACCTTGGGGGGTTGTGCTATAATAAAGGCCATTTACCATCATAGCATCTGTTTACCATCCTCCTAAACACAACATAGATTGTCTGAAAAAGACTTTTCACCTTTTCTTGCATGTTTGTCTTCTAGATCTCTAAAATCATTGTGCTAGGAGACATTAACAAGCATTTGGATAACTGTAGGTCTCTGGCAGCTAGAGAATTTATATCCTGCCTTGACAGCTTTGGCTTCCAGCAGTTTATGGATGCTCCCACACAGTTTAAAGGAGATATTTTGGATTTAATTTGCTGTACTATACTCACTCCCTTATTTATTTTCACTGGAACTGTTCACCCATCAATGAAAACTGCAATAATCCACTCTAAACTGAAAAACCTGGAGCTGATCCTAGTAACTTTAATTATTTCTGACCAATTTCTAACCTTCCTTTCATTTAAAAATTACTTTTTTAAATCTACTGAACAATTCCAGTCTGGTCTCCACAGCACTGATTAAAATAACTAATGATCTTCAACTGGCAGCTGACTCGGGCTTAATCTCTATTCTCCTTGACCTTAGTGCTGCATTTAACATCCTTCTGAATAGATTATCCTCAATTCGAATTTATTATCCCATTTAACTGGTTCAAATCACATCTTATGTGTAGAACTCAATTTATTCACGTAAACCAATTTACCTCCACACCTAATCATGTAATCTCTGGGGTTCCCCAAGGTTCTGTCCTCGCCCCCCTACTACTCATAATCTATCTCCTTCATTCGGGTTGTATCTTTCAGAATTTTACCCAGCTCTATGTTTCAACTACCCCAATCCTCCATTCACTCCACTCCCATATCAGTGCTATCACCCGATCACCTAACTATTAAGAAATATTTATCGCCTCCACTTTCTAATTATGCCATGGCTATTTTTGTAAACAGTTTGGTCAGTTCTCACTTGAATGACTGTAATTCACTTTGTTTTGGTCTGCCACTGAAGTCTCTAAATAAACTGTAACTGGTCCAACACACTGCTGCTCTTATCATCACTAAAACACGCTCCTCTAATCACATCCCTCCTGTTATCCAAAAGCTTCAAAGGCTACCAGTAATATTCATGATTGGCTACAAAATATTGCTTCTCACATACAAGGCCATTCACAACCTCACCCCTTCATGTTGCAGCTCTTACATGTGTCTGCACCCTCCCACATGCTCAGATCCTCTTCTTCCATTAACCTGTAAAATCTCCCTGCTCGACTCGTTGCCATGGGAAGTAGAGAATTCAGCACATCTGCCACATTCCCTGTGGAATTCCTTACTGGCAGAACTTAGGAATACCACTCCCCTTCACCTTTTCAACTCCAAACTCACCTGTTCAAGATCGCTTATTCATTGTAATTCATCATAATTGTATCCTTGTTTTAAATTTACTGTTCATTTGTTCTAATGGTGTGTCTTTGTTGTGCTTGTTTTTAATGTTTTATTGTCCCAGTTGTCTCTCTGTATGGTGACCTTGAGTTCTCACAAAGGCCCCTTAAATAAAATGTATTATTATTATTATTATTGAACACAGATTGCCAGCTGTCCACATTTTTGTTGCTGGTTTCAATCAGTGAACATTTGCCAGTTTTCTTCACCGTTTTGCATTCCGCTCATTTACTCTGGCGCTCTCAGTCTTCACAAATACACACAGCTGGGTTAACGTCTCTCTCTGGCTTCTACTCCTCTCTGATCTCCATGCCATGACCCCAGCAGGCTAATTTTAGCTCCTGATTCTCTTCTGTGTTGGATTCATTGTTTTTTGCAGGTCTCTGGTGACACCTTGTGTTCAGGATCAGTCCCAACAGCCTCTAAACCACACTTGGAAAAGTGAATCATTTGTGAGTCATTCTGGGTATTCATTACTTATTAGAGAGATCTGATTAGCATCTCTGCATTTGTTCCTTCCTCTGCCACTCACACAAGTCACCCTAGAGGCCATGTAAGATGATCTATAGGCAATACTGGTCAAGAGCAGGTAATTCTACCTAGACTAAGAATGCAGAACAACGATGGGAACAGGATGTGCTCTATTTATGGTGGGATGGTTTCATTTGAGCCCTAAGATTGTCTCCGACCAATTTGTGGGAGCACACATAAAGAGGTGGTCACAAATACCAGCACTGATTAAATGAAAATGACTTCAGAAACACTAAACCTGAACTGACACAGAGCCCATTTTCCCTTCGGAGCCGTAGTGTTCCAAAACTGAAATCCTCATGGAAGTTTCCAGGAGGAGAATATGTGAAGGCTGAAACATGGTAAATAAATATCCATTCACTCATTATTCATTCATTATCCTTGTGCATGCATGGGGAAACATGCTAACTCTGCATAGAAAGACCACAGCTGGGTTTTAAACCAACAACCTTCCTCCCTTGAGGCAACAGTGGTGTCATCTATTCTATTCCATCATGTAGCCCTGAAATGCAAAAATTGCATTTTAAATTATTTTAATATGTAGAGAAATAAAATGGGTTACTGGGACTTCTGTCATTAAACGTCACCTGCTGTTTAAAACGTCCAGTTTCAAGATGAACTGAATAAACATTTATGAGGTTCGAGTTGTTGTTTCAGGTGGTGATCATTTTAGAACTAAAACACATTGTGGGTGATTGGCACTGTATCTGATATTATCTATGAGCTCATAAATATAATAGTTATTTACTTAGTCTGGTAGTTTGTTCCACAGAAAGATGATTTCATAATTATAGGATGCAATATAATCATACAAAGTTATAAACATAATATTTTACCTCATAATAATGTCTTTAACAGTAGAAGTTGAAGAATACAATTTTGAGTCATAATCATCAGTGTCATAATGTTTAAGGTCACATTAGTTAAACTTATTCTTATTATCTAATATTTATAAATAAATGAATTTAAATGTGTTAATAATAGCCTCCTTAAAATAGTATTCATGTAACCTATTAATGTTCGATAAATAGTTTAAATGATGACTTTTGACGCTCATATAGTTTATTAAGCTGTTGTTCTGAATTACTTGGGCTAAGTATTTTAGATTTATTAGATAGTAATTTAGTTTTTATAAATAAAAGTTTTAAGTTTGTTATAATTAGTGGAAACAAAGCCATAATAATAGTGACATGATCTAAATGATGTGTTTGCGACAATGATGTGATGATGAGGACTTTGTACCTCATCATCAGGCAGGAGCAGCGTAGCTTCAACGCGCACCCTGTTGCCATGGAGACGACTTTGTTTTCCTTCCCCCGGCTGCCGGGAGTGAGCGGTTGTGCTTTACAGTTTGGATAACCCGTGAAGGAGAAGGTAGAGTATGTTTTCTCCTCGCTGAGCAAATTAAAAACAGGAAGTAAGAACACTTTCATTAACGCGGACGGAGCCGCAAAGCTAGCTAAAGGAGAGCTAACCGGTTAGCTCCTGCTGGAGGTGAGTGAACTGCTGCGGCAAGCCATTTTAACATTTAATCAAAAAGCAGACCTCTCTGTAATAAATCTTTTATATAGCAACAGCATTATACATCATAGTATTAATTGAATTCTTACTAGTCAAGTGCAGCTGACTATATCAACTATATTATAGAAATTCTACTTAAGGATTTCCATCAACTGAACTAGTTGGAACTAAGTTTGAGACTTCTCAAAATCTTTCAAATCTGTGGCTGTTTTAACATCTATTAAGCAGACTGCATATGTATTCCAGATATGTATAATTATTTTGTTCCTTGCAGAAATTAACATTCCATATATCCATAAGAACATTCCTGCTATCCAGAATGACCATTTCAGATATCTGAAATGTAATTCTTCCTAGGACAATGACGTCACATTTGCCATTCATGTGTATTGGGTTTGCAGAGCCTCCCATCCACAAATATACTCTTCTCATCTAGAATGGACATTATGGATGGGAACTGAATTCTTATTAGGAGAATCTGTCATGTGGTGGAGGTCGTTATAGGACCCAAAATGCAGGTGATCCAGGAGGCAGCCAGGTATGGTTGAAAAATGAAAAGCGTTTATTAAAGTAGCCGTGGCAGGAACACAAGGAGCAACAGGGAGGCAGGCAAACACAAGGATGATGGCAACACACACACGGAACTGACAGTGAACACTGGATAGGGCTTGGTTTAAATACACTGAGGTAGTGATGAGGAAAACAGGGAGCAGGTGTGATGATTACTGAATTGTTGCAGGTGTGACTGGTTAACGGGGCACTAAGGGAAGTACACAAAGACACTGAAATAACAGAACTATGGGAAATGGGGGAAGAACACAAACAGGATGAAACCAAATATGACAGCTAGAGACACACAACATAACTAAATAGGGGCCTCTTGCTTAGGCGGCACAGCTCTGGTCTCTGGAGCAGGGGAAACAGTTGGAACCACTGTACTGGATTGCAGAGCAGGGGCCTCTAGTGTAGGCGGCACAGCTCTGACCTTCGGAGCAGCCTGGCGATGGCAGCAACATCTTCGTGGAGTGGTAGGTGTGGAGGATCGGCCCACCTGAGGTGAATGGATGGCGTCGACAGAACCAGAGGATGATGTGGAGGATCGGCCCACCAAGAGTGATGAGGTGGCACCAATGTGGAACTCAGGGAGGGTGTGATGGCTTTGTCTGCAGGTTGATGGTGGAGGTGTCTTAGAGCTGTATGCCTGCTCCCGGCGCCGTGGTCCATAACCCGGTGGACACAGAACCAGCCGTGTGCCAGCGAAGCAAGACTGGTCCCCTTCAATCTCTGCCCGACTCACCCAGCAGTCAGGCCCCAGATCATCAGGCCGGAACTTAGAAACAGGTCTTTGGTGGCGGCGTCTTCGGCGGTGGGGCTGCGGAGGTGAGGAGAGATCTGTCTGACTCCATGGAGAAGGTGTGGGTGCATCAGAGTTCTCCTTCTCATATCTCTCTGCGGCTCGGCGGAGGTACTCCCAAAGAGTGATCATTTCACCTCTGGATCCAGACTGAAACTCTTAGCTCAGATACGAGCACTATTCCTGCTGTCTGTAATTGGAATTTGGATATCCGAACATACATTCATACTAGTACTATTTCAATTTTAGATAGGCAGACCTACAGTCTTCTCAAGAACAAAAAACTTTTTGCCATCTGTTTTGATATGATCTTTATTTAATTCCTCCTATCCATAATGCTGTTTTAGAGAGCCTGAAATTGTTATCAAGACCTTCCTCCTAGTAAGAATTCAGTTTCTGTTCCCCATAATGTCCATGATAGTTCCAGATAGGAGGAATGAATTTGTGCCGCAAACCCAATACACATGAATGGGAAATGTTGTCATTTGTCCTATAAGAGTTACATTTAAGATATCTAAAGTGTCCATTGTGGATAGCAGGAATGCTAATATGGATATCTGGTAGAAATGTAAGAAAATATCGATATGGCAACATATCGTGATATTTTTTCCTGCAATATTATATCGGTATTCAAAAGCCGTGTATCGAATTTTTTGGAAGAATTTAAATGCAAATATTTGTGTATTTTCTTTTCTTTTGGTGCAATTCAATTGCCAAATGCTAGTTGGCAGCAGTGTGCAATGGGTTTTGTTTCCACTATTGAAATGTAAATCCCTCTATTATGGTTCAGATACCTCATGTTAAACATGTTACGTATCCGTTTGGACTGTTTATTGAATTTTCCTACAATAAATTCAGTCTAATCAAATCGCTAATATCGTCTGGCTGAATGTATCACAATATATCGTATCGTCTCCCCTGTATTGTGATACATATTGTATCGCCAGAATTTTACCAATACACATCCCTAATATCTGGAATGTTTAATTTTTACTAAGAACAATAGATTTATAGACATCTGGAATACATATCCAGTCTGCCTAATAAATGCTAAAATGGCTTGCTATAGACCCTAGATGAAACCAACTGTTCTAAATTTGACCTTACTAGGACACTTCATTTTATTACAATTAACTTTTAAGTATACTATTAAAGTGGAACAACTTAAAATATGACCATTTACTCTTAAATACCTGCACATTTTATAGATTCGTTACAAAAAGGACAGGTAGATATACCTAAAGTATTATAAATGGCCGGTGTGCTTTTTCTCATTAGAAGTTGTTATCCTCCATCCAGAACTGTCTAAATGTGTGTGTTGTGTTTATTTATTCCCAGTAACAGCAGTAAAACAGTTTCACAGTCATCGTACGCCCTAAACAAGTGTAGTTTAGGCTGGTCATATTCTACTCCATATATTTATTATTGCTCTTTAACACAGACAACTGTATTCATTGTCCATTTGATCAGCTAATCAAAAGAAAGTCTGCTAGTTTCCTTGATCAGTTGATAACTGAGTATCTTGGGTTGATTAGTTTGGACTCCCTGTCAGTGAGACAAGACAGATTAATCAATGTTAAAACTAAGATCCACACAGAGCAATAACATCTAATATTAGAGTTCAGAATCACTCTTAAATAAACATGCTGTAGTCTGAAGCAGCGGTGCTAGCCACTGGTGAGTGAAGGCCATGCATTCAGAACCAGATGTAGTTTGTTTATACTCATATTTTTATATATACACTGACCAGCAAGGTGATTTATTTTAAAAGGGCTGTAATTATTGATATTACAGTGTGATGGTAGTTGGGTTTATAATATAACCATAAAATCAATGCTGTGCACTTTGCTGCATTTTGTTAGGATTACCCCCAGATCTGGTCTGACTGGTCTGTTGGAAACCACTTCACTAGCACAGGTGGTGGCCCTTTATTTCAGAATAAACGCCATGACGTAAACAAAAAAACCCAAGATTTAAGTCTTGAAGGGGCCTGCCAGCTGGGACGGGAGATTGTTGAGAGCAGAAAAACGGTGTTCAATTATCCTGCTGTGCCATTATGAACCAGGCAGGAGTGTGACCATGTTATATATGGGAACTGGTGCATTTATTCCCTGTGTATTTCAGGGAAAGTATTTAAAAATGTACTCAAATTTAACTGAGACTCAAAAGGGCAGCAGTGCCTCAGGAGGCAGAGCGGGTTGTTCTGTAATCAGAGGGTTGTAGGGTCGATCCCAGCTCCCGGCAGAGAATGCTGCTGTTGTGCCCTTGGGCAAGACACTTAACCCATCTTGCCTGCTGGTGGTGGTCGTAGGGGCTGGTGGTGCCTCACCTCTGCCAGTGTGCCCCAGGGCAGCTGTGGCTACGTTGTAGCTCATCATCATCAGCGTGTGAATGGATGAATGATACGCTGTAGTGTAAAGCACTTTGGAGTCCTCTGAGTCTGAAAGGCGCTATACAAGTGCGGGTCATTTATCATTGACCCAAAACAAAGAAATGGGAGTTAGTGCTTGGCATGTAATAGCCTGCCCTTGTGTATTTCAGGGGCAGACCCCTAATTAATAATTCAGCACTTTCAATATGTTCAGTAAAAAAGCAGTTCGATTACTTTCAGAGTTTAAAGACTCAGAAACCTGAAAGGTGTCTTTGTGCTTTAGTGGCTCCATCCCTGGGTTTGTTTCAGATTTTCTGGCCTCGAAACAAACCGAACATCTCTTCCTTCAAATTACAGATGAATGAATCAGAAACAATGAATCAGGATGTGTCTCATATTTTATGATTTCCTGTCAGGCTATCAGTGACCCCAGAATGAGCAGCAGAATGGCGAAAGACCCGCTGGAGGTCCTGCAGATCTGCCGTCTTCTCCAGTTTGTCTGTGAAGACAACAGGAAGTGGATAGAGAAGATGGTGAACCTTGGGGTGAAAAATCTCATCAATCTCACCGAGCCAAAGGATAACATAGGAGTGCTTCATCGAGCAGTTTCAACTGGAAAAGAAGGTGAAAGGCTTTCATTCTTCTGTTACATAATTTACAACCACTAACCATTCATGCCACCAAGGTGCTCAACCAGTTTAACCTTTATTAAAACAAATTGTGTTTGGTAGAAACATCTGAATGCATTACTAACATACTATTTGTTGTGGTATGTGTATCTGGTTGTGTTTAACCGCTAAAGATGTCAGTCACGGCCCACGGGGCAGTCTGTCATACACACAGACACACGCTTCGTGGACTAATGCTGCAGTAGTGGCTGGCTGCCATCTAGTTGGGTCTCCATTCGCCCCCAGTGCATTCATTTCTACTGAGGAAGGTGCTTACCCAGCTAAAAACACATTTTATCAAACTTTTTCACAAAAGCAGACACATGGTATGGCATGATAATTAAAATATAAACATAATTAAACAAAATAAATTTAATTAAAATATAAAATCCCATCAGGTAGGCTAGAAAAGTCAATAGTAATCCCATGTGATCTGTTTTCAATAGTACGCTGGTTGTTGCAACTGTAGGCTGCACAAAAACATGCATAGTTGCTCAGTCTGCATTAACTTTGGAGGATGAGGAGACCCATCCAATATGGCGGCAACGCTGTTACGCTCTCCAGCGCTCAATGGGGCGTCTACGTATTCATGTCTATGGTCATACACTGTCAAAAAAGATGCAACATCCTGCCCACCAAACAGAGCGCTGTGATTGGACTGGCACCAGACGTCTGGGGCTGCTTTGGTTCCAATATTACAGACAGTAATGCTGTGCTATGGTCAAGCATTTTTTCACTTTATTACAGAAAAAGAAATATAATCTATTGACACTTTGATAATTAAAGTAACAAAAACAATTAAATTGTTTAATTTATTTTTTCCCATTTAATATACCCTCTGTTTTCCTGTAGGAGTAGCTACCAATACATTTAATAGTATTCCAAGTATTTAGAATACAGTACCAGGATTAGGCAAAGTAACGGAATACGTTACAAAATACATTTTAAAGCAGGTATTCAGTATTTTGTAACTAAATACATTTACAAAGTATTCTCCCCAACACTGCTCCCGGATGACCGAGCTCCTCACCCTATCTCTAAGGGAGAGCCCAGACACCCTGCAGAGAAAACTCACTTTGGCCGCTTGTATCCACGATCTCGTTCTTTTGGTCACTACCCAAAGCTCGTGACCATAGGTGAGGGTAGGAACGTAGATCAACCGGTAAATCATGAGCTTCGCCTTCCGGCTCAGCTCTCTCTTCACCACAACAGACCGGTACAACGCAGCACCAATCCACCTATCGATCTCCCGCTCCATCTTTCCCTCGCTCGTGAACAAGACCCAGAGATACTTAAACTCCTCCACTTGGGGCAGGACCTCATCCCTGACCTGAGAAGGCATTCTACCTTTGTCCAACTTTCTGATTCGGTAGTTAAGCTTTAAAAGTAAATCAAATCAAACATTTATATCCTAATCTTAAAGATATTGGCCAGGTTCTGTGTGAAAATTGTAGAAATTCAGTTTAACTACACTTTAGCAACTGGGTTCAGTTTTTAATTTTTTAAATCAATTTTGTCATAAATCATTATAGAAAATCTAAATTCTCTCCTCTAAACACTGAAAAACGTTGGTTCCACATACGTCACTCAAATACGTCTTAGGAGGCACAGCTACTGGTGCTACTAGGTGATTAGCTGTGTTTTGTTCAATTTCATGCTCTCAATGAAAACGGAAAATTGCGTTTACAGTAAAAATTCTGAGCCATATGTCGGAGTCCTACACGCATTTCTAACTAACGTAGCAACATCAAAGTCATAAAACTGTTTGTGAGGAGACACGTAGCGAGCTGGAAGCACAGCTCTAGCTTCAGTCAGATCTGCAGTCACCATTACAGCACAGCTGATGCACAGACTACAGGGGCTGGTCAGGGCTGTTCACTCAGGGGTTTGATTTAAAATACTAATCTACTTATTCCAACTATAAATCCATCTGGAACTACTACCAGGAACAACCCCGACGACTCATCAGGAGGTAGGGAGGAGAGGTATGCATAGGTAGTTTCAGCTGGTTAAGCAACAATAGACAGCAACAGTTTATAAGCTTGACACTTCCATATTCCAGTCAGAATTGACAAAGCTTCTTGGATGAGAAGCGAAACGTCCAGTTGTCTTCATTTGAACTCCCTTCTAAGATCTGCTGCTGCATATTCTCATAATACTGGCGTTTAGCTGTGACCACTTCTTTGCTAAACCATACTCGGCGTCTCTGTAGCAGTCCTTGCCCCCGCTTTTGAAAACCTCCATTTTTTTCTAGTCACAGCTGTTTGACTTTAGGAGTAAACCAGGGTTTGTCATTGTTATAACTCACCCTAGTGCATGATGGTACAATGCTGTCCTCACATGCATGTACGATGTGACTCATCCAAACTGTCACAAGCAGTCCTCATTGCGTCCCAGTCTGTGCTTCCTAAGCATGTGTGAAGCTCACCTACAGCCCTGTTTTGTTGTCTTCACAACAGACTTGGAGAGCTTCAACCTTTGTTTGTACGCTGAGATCAGATGGATCATCATGTGGTCAGAAAGTCTTAAAAAAGTTTTAAAGATTTATAAAACTGCATTTGCATTGAAGATGTAAGTTTTTTAAAGGGACATTTCAGATGTTTTTTAAGTGTGTTCTATGGAGAGGTTAGAAATAAATAACATCTTACCTGTTGTAGATGGGTCTTAGTTTATAGAAACAGAGATTGCTGTAACTTAGCGGCCAAGCTAACACCCAGTGACAAAGTTACAAAGTGTTTAAACAATTCTAGTTAGCAATTCATACCTGCACATGGGGCGGTGGTCGCAGAGGAGTTAAGCCCCGCCCCGTAACCAGAGGGCTGCAGGTTCGAGCACCGCTCTGTCTGTCACAGTCAAAGTGTCTTTGGGCTAGACAACACGCCTTGCCTGCAAAGGTTGGTCAGAGGGACCAGAGGTGCCTGTATGCGGCTTCTTCACGCCCGTCAGTGTGCACCAGGGCAGCTGTGGCTAAGATGTCGCTCATTACCAGCCTGTCCATGTGTTTGTGTGTGGGTCAATGACTGGTTGTGCTGTAAAGTGTCTTGGGGGATCGTAGAAGAAGGCGCTATAAATACAGGCCATTTACCTTTTTTTCATTGACAGTGCTGTACATTTCCCATTTAATGGTTACCCAGGCAGTAATTTTACATTACCATGTAATGTTTACATAATTTTGGTATAAAAGTGTATAAAACAGCCTCTGCTTGAATGTTTTAGGGGTTTTTGAGATTAGTTATTTCAGGACAGCTGTGAGCTGTTCTGTTTGGTCAAAACGAATCTCTGTTTTTCCAAACTGAGATTTAGATTCTATAGGGTTTGTTTTTTTCAGAAACATTTCAAATCACTTCAGATGACTTGAGCTATCACTTAATGATGATAGAAATAAACTTGGCTTTTGGTCCTGCTCTGACGAGTTATCTCTTTAGTCTGAACACAATAGATCTTTAAAGCCCCAGTGTGTAATATTTTTACCTGTTTACTACCAAATTCTGTGCATCCAGTGCACAAACGTGTCCTTTTTCATTAATATTTCTCACCAACATCAATTCTAAATATTCCTCTCAGCTTCAAATTTTTAATTTTTAATACATAAGTTGTGGTCGACGCTCCATGGTCATCCTCCATCATGAAATACGGTAGCTATTTAGGGACATATGAGCTCCACGTTACGCGTTTGCACTATGACAGTAACCTGAAAGAAACAGCAGAGGGCAGCAGTGCGCCGTGGAAGCATGGCGTCTGACAATGCAACTAAGAAGAGACGAGACTAGCTGCTACACCGTTGCTGTAACTTTGTTAGTTTGAATAACAAACAATGAAATCAAAAGACACATCAAATATGTCAGGTCTTATTGATTTCCAACACTCAGCAGCTGCATATGATGAGAACCCCGCCCGCAACACCTAGACACCAAGTGTGGTTTATGACTCACCTCAGCTGATCATTTCTTTTCTTCATAATAAAGCTCCCAATCCAGTCCCAACGTATCAGTTCCAAAGTCCTTCTTCAAGAAAGTTCCTTCTATTAAAGTCTCCTCTCTTACCGCAGCCTGCCGTGTCTCTCCCAACACGCTTCAGCGGTCGTCCGCTAGCCGGTAGCCACATTAGCATTAGTTACTTTATTTCCACAGCGTGTCCCCGGCTCCAGCCAAACCTCATCGGCTATCCGATCGCTAAACAGCCAGTGGTTGATGTTAGCTGTATCTAGATCTTCACTGCGGCTCACACCGTGTGCCACAATCAGCTGATGGCTAACCGGCAGACTCTTGTTTACTCCGCTGCTCTGATCCACATGACACCGGACGCCACAGCTGATGCCACCCCTCCTCCGTGTTTGAATCGGTGACAGGCAGCTATGCTAGCTTCCTTCAGCACTGGTAGGTTGATATAACAGCTAACAGCAGTGTTTCCCCTAGAAATGTTTACAGCCGTGATGCTTGTTGACGGAGGGGGGTGGCTGATCGCGCGGCCTTGTCGCGGGGGGGTGGGGGGTGTGCGCGTCGTCTCGTCGGGGGGAGGGGGGGTACGCGTGGCATTATGCATTAAGACTGAACAGTCATTAAAAAATGTTTTTTACCTGCTTGAGTAGTCATATGCTTTGTGTGGGTTAGGCTACAGAGATTGGAAATAAATCAATCTCATGCTTTTTATAAAAAAACGAACCAGATGGCTGGAGTGAACGCTGGAGTTGTTGCCTTTTTGAGTGGGCCACCGTAGCTGCAATACTTACTCTGAACTGCATGGCGCTAAAGAGTCGCAATTTTTACCATGATTTCTATGAACATCCCACATAGGACCTTTAGTAATGTTAAAACAATTCTTCTCTCTCTTCACAGAGCTCATTGACTTCCTCTTGTCTAAGGGAGCAAAGCCAAACGTTCAAGACACACAGGGTCAAACACCAGCCATGTTAGCAGCTGAGAGGGGTAACCACATAATGATGACCAAGTTGATCCAGAAACAAGCTGACATGAGGCTCCTGGATGCTGAAGGCAGAGGTGGGAACCTGGGGGACTGAGTCCTCTGTATCCATGCAGGTGGTGGCGGCTAAAGCATTTAAGACTTGATTTAAGTTAAAGGTGTGGTTCACTGAAAATACATTTTTTATTTAATGATTATTTCTGATTCTAATGGGTCACTCTGAGTTTTTCATGCAGGCTGAACATGAAAATGGTCTCCTCCACCTATCTCCTGCTTTAGCTTCTGATAGAAAATAGACGGTGAAACTCTAGAATATGAAAAGCCTGACAGATTTACGTCACACTGTCACTTAACATTCATGGACTCACCCATCTTGAACGTCTCAGCTAGTAGAAGCTAACCGTTAGCATTAGCAATTCCACCACTCAGCAGAACTCCTCCAGGCTTGTGTTATTTGTGGAGATAAAACATCAACAGAGTCAGTGGTAGAGTTGTCTGCCCCTGAAATACACAAGGGCAGGCTATTACATGCCAAGCACTAACTCCCATTTCTTTGTTTTGGGTCAATGATAAATGACCCGCACTTGTAGAGCGCCTTTCAGACTCAGAGGACTCCAAAGTGCTTTACACTACCGTGTATCATTCATCCATTCACACACACATTCACACACTGGTGGTGATGAGCTACAATGTAGCTACAGCTGCCCTGGGGCGCATTGACAGAGGCGAGGCTGCCACGGACGCCAACGGTCACTCATGACCACCACCAGCAGGCAAGGTGGGTTAAGTGTCTTGCCCAATGACACAACAACTGCAATAAACTGAGTGGAGATCAAACCTGCAACCTTCTGATTACAGGGTGGACACCTAACTCCTCTGCTACTGTCGTCCCAGAATGCTAAAAAAAAAAACCCTGCAGGGCAAAACTTTGTTTTTATTTTATTTTCAAATGAGTTTAAATATTGAATAAACAGCTTTGATTTTGGAATATAGCTATCTTCCCTTTGAGCTTCAGGTGTCCCTCATGTCTGTGTTTTCAATCTCAGGTTAGGTTAGTGGAGTACTTTGCATTACCTAGACTCAAGAAAGGGCATGCTGCTTCTCTCTGAATATTGATGAGAAGGTGATATCTCAGACAGCCTTATAAAGGAACCTCAAAGTCCTCTAAAGATAATTAGCTAATTTACATTAAGGACATGCAGTCAAAGATGCACTTCTGGGAATAACTAAGCTAGAGCGAGAAATAAAAAAATACAAACAAGTGTTTTTAGGTTTTGTTCAATGTCAACACTTGATGTTCTACAGTATGTGTGTGTGTCTGGTTGGGTGTATGTGTCAGGTTCCACAGACACATCTAATTACAGATCAGTGATCCTCTCTGGTGAAACCTGCTCAGTAACCTGATATGGCTGTGGTCTCCAGAGTCTGGCTCAGTCTGTGGTGGTGGATCTCATTGAGCACAACCAAGGCTCTCAGTAGTCAGAGACTCCCAATGATTCAGTGCTATTTAAAAATCCATCATTATTGGATTATTATTTTTGTTTGTGTGGGCATTTCTTTGTTTATTGGCAAAATATCTCATGAATCACTCACTGCAAGAACTGATTCAAAGGAAGTAAAAAAGCCACATTTTTAGACATTTTATCTTATTTTTAGTCTAAAAAGAAAATAAATTTGTTTCTAGAAAAATAGCATTACTTAAAATAAAGTAAACATTCTTAAATGTGATCCAAATTGTCTTGTTTTGAGTAAAAAAAATCTGCCAATGGGGTAAGAAAAAGTTGCTGGCTAGAATTCTTAAAATTAGGATATCAAAATTTAGACTCTTTTGCTACTTTTAATATTTCTAGCCAAGCAACTTTTGCAAACCCTAAAGACTGAAGTCAGACTTTTGAAATGCATATAAACACCTTGGTCCAGCTGAAGCTGAACCGAACTGGCCTGCTCCTAATGGAGCTAAGGCAGCCAGATAACACTTTTAGAAACCCGAATTTCTCTGCATGTGAACAACACCCCAGCTTAGCCGAGCTATGACCAACCTGGACACTCCCCCTTCCGGAAGTGACGAGACTGCGCAAGCGGTCTTCTGATAATATCATTGCCACAAGACTCTGGGTGAATCTGACATGTAACACCATCAAACACTACAGTACATACCAAATGTACTGTACTGTAGCATTGTCAGCGTCCGTTCCTTTGGCCATTGTGCAGATCCTGTTTTTACTGTCTGCTACACTCCCACCAGCATTTGATTACTACTACTACTATAGGCTGAAAGAATGCCAACATGGGAGCGTGTCGCCGCCTTGTGTACGGTCAATAATTCCATTTTCTAATGGACATGTAATCTAGGATAAAGGCTCCCATCCTGGTTAAGGGATTAGCTCAATTTAGATGCGCGTTTCACCACACTGACTGTCATTGCACCTGATAATTAACATATTCTCTTGCAAATTTGCCCCTAAAATAATCACCAACCATCACTGCTCAGCGAGATAGTGACTTGTGCCAGGTCTTTATTTGAAAGTTAATAACTTTTGGAGCCAACCCTGTCAAGCTGTTTAAAAATTATTCATGAATCACAGATTTTAAATACACTAAGTCTATTTACTGAATAAGGATTTGACTCTTACAGCCAACCCCGTTTAAGATAGTTACAACAATGAACTGACCTACATATTTTGAGGTTTGTTTATACACTGCTCAAAAATTAAAGACAACACAAAATAAGACATCCTAGATCTGAATGAGTGAAATATTCTTATTAAATACTTTGTTCTTTACATAGTTGAATGTGCTGACAACAAAATCACACAACAATGATCAATGGAAATCAGATTTATCAACCCATGGAGGTCTGGATTTGGAGTGAAACTAAAGTGTAAAAACACACTACAGGCTGATCCAACTTTGATGTAATGTCCTTAAAACAAGTCAGAATGAGGCTCAGTAGTGGGTGTGGCCTCCACGTGTCTGT
The DNA here is from genome assembly GCA_006937985.1 of Aphyosemion australe. Lineage (NCBI taxonomy): Eukaryota > Metazoa > Chordata > Actinopteri > Cyprinodontiformes > Nothobranchiidae > Aphyosemion > Aphyosemion australe. Next base: position 189,931 of record SSNS01000158.1, on the reverse strand, counting down.
ATGACCTCCCTACAACGCCTGGGCATGCTCCTGATGAGGTGGTGGATGGTCTCCTGAGGGATCCCCTCCCAGACCTGAACTAAAGCATCCACCAACTCCTGGACAGTCTGTGGTGCAACGTGGCGTTGGTGGATGGAGGAGACATGATGTCCCAGATGTGCTCAATTGGATTCAGGTCTGGGGAACGGGCGGGCCAGTCCATAGCATCAATGCCTTCATCTTGCAGGAACTGCTGACACACTCTAGCCACATGAGGTCTAGAATTGTAAATGGTAAATGGTAAAATGGTAAATGGCCTGTATTTGTAGCACCTTCTTAGGGTTCTACAACCCCCCAAGGCGCTTCACAACACAATCAGCCATCCACCCATTCACACACACATTCACACGCTGGTGGGGATGAGCTACATTGTAGCTACAGCTGCCCTGGGGCGCACTGACAGAGGCGAGGCCTGCCGTACACTGGCGCCACCGGTCCCTCCGACCACCACCAGCAGGCAAGGCGGGTTAAGTGTCTTGCCCAAGGACACAACGACAGCGACAGACTGAGCGGGACGCAAACCTGTGACCTTCCGATTGCAAGGTGGCCACTTAACTCCTCTGCCACCATCGCCCATTGTCTTGCATTAGGAGGAACCCAGGGTCAACCGCACCAGCATATGGTCTCACAAGGGGTCTGAGGATCTCATCTCGGTACCTAATGGCACTCAGGCTACCTCTGGTGAGCACATGGAGGGCTGTGCGGCCCCCCCAAAGAAATGCCACCACACACCATTACTGACCCACTGCCAAACCGGTCATGCTGGAGGATGTTACAGCAGCAGAACGTTCTCCACGGCGTCTCCAGACTCTGTCACGTCTGTCGTGTGCTCAGTGTGAACCTGCTTTCATCTGTGAAGAGCGCAGGGCGCCAGTGGTGAATTTGCCAATCTTGGTGTTCTCTGGCAAATGCCAAACGTCCTGCACGGTGTTGGGCTGTAAGCACAACCCCCACCTGTGGACGTCAGGCCCTCATACCACCCTCATGGAGGACCGTTTGAGCAGACAATTGCACATTTGTGGCCCACTGGAGGTCATGTTGCAGGGCCCTGGCAGTGCTCCTCCTGTTCCTCCTTGCACAAAGGCAGAGGTAGCGGTCCTGATGCTGGGTTGTTGCCCTCCTACGGCCTCCTCTGCATCTCCTGATGTACTGGCCTGTCTCCTGGTAGAACCTCCATGCTCTGGACACTACGCTGACACACAGCAAACCTTCTTGCCACAGCTGGCATTGATGTGCCATCCTGGATGAGCTGCACTACCTGAGCCACTTGTGTGGGTTGTAGACTCCGTCTCATGCTACCACTAGAGTGAAAGCACCGCCAGCATTCAAAAGTGACCAAAACATCAGCCAGAAAGCAGAGGAACTGAGAAGTGGTCTGTGGTCACCATCTGCAAAACCACTCCCTTATTGGGGACGTCCTGCTAATTGCCTATAATTTCCACCTGTTATCTATTCCATTTGCACAACAGCAGGTGAAACTGATTGTCGATAAGTGTTGCTTCCTAAGTGGACAGTTTGATTTCACAGAAGTGTGATTGACTTGGAGTCACATTGTGTTGTTTAAGTGTTCCCTTTATTTTTATAGCACTACACACACACACACACACACACACACACACACACACACACACACACACACACACACACACACACACACACACACACACACACACACACACACACACACATACACACACACACACACTAATATTTCATTGTGCCGCCTTTAGCTTTAGCTTTGGCGTTGTTTCAATAAGCTTCTGCAACATCACCAGATTTATTTCCATCCAGTGTTGCATTAATGTGTCACCAAGATCTTGCATTGATGATGGTAGAGTCTGACCGCTGCACAAAGCCTTCTCCAGCACATCCCAAAGATTCTCAATGGGGTTAAGGTCTGGACTCTGTGGTGGCCAATCCATGTGTGAAAATGATGTCTCATGCTCCCTGAACCACTCTTTCACTATTTGAGCCTGATGAATCCTGGCATTGTCATCTTGGAATATGGCCGTGCCATCAGGGAAGAACAAATCCATTGATGGAATAACTTGGTCATTCAGTATATTCAGGTAGTCAGCTGACCTCATTCTTGGAGCACATCCTGTTGCTGAACCTTGACCTGACTAACTGCAGCAACCCCAGATCATAGCCCCGCCCCCACAGGCTTGTACATAGGCACTAGGCATGATGGGTGCATCACGTCATCTGCCTCTCTTCTTACCCTGATGCACCCATCACTCTGGAACAGGGTCCATCTGGACTCATCACACCAGTTTTTAATAATGCGTTGGACAGTTCTGAACCCAGTTTTAGTCGTTTCTGCAATCTCCTTAGATGTTTTCTCTGCTTGATGCATGCCAATGATGTGACCCTTCTCAAACCGAATAACATTTTTTCCACGACCACCAGATGTGTCTTTCCACATGGTTGTTGATGACATGAGAAGCAACAAAAAAACCTGTTGCAGCTGAAAGATAATCACCGCAGTCATTATTCAATAGGAGGCTCCTACCTGTATGCATCGGGGGGGTATTCAATTTAAATCCCCAGTGTAGACATTAGTAACTGAAACATGATCAGTTCTTTCTAATTTGCATTTAGCTTTTGACCATGATAAAATGTTACTAATAAGCCATTAGATGACAGACTCATAACTCCTCCTCTTTTTTATTATTATCATTATATTGGCTTACATGAATAATTTAACCAAAACAACTGATTCAACAAGTATTCAAGAATATGTTGAATTGATTTTTGTAGCAGCTTTCCCCTAGTTTGAAAGTTAATCACTAATGTAAGTAGAAATCAAAGTTCAAAGGCAACAGTAGTGTTTCTGTTTCTTTTGCCAGTGTCAGTTATTCTGACATTATGTCTTTCACTTCAAATACAAGTCCGTACTTAAATACCGGTCATTACATTTGCCTTTTTTGACTTTTGGTGAGGATTTGTGCCAGTGGCTGTGTTATTTGTGACCCAGGTGTGCTGTTCTACTGCAACTATCCCACCAAGAACCATATGCGCTGCCTGCAGCTGGCCCTTAAGAACCAGGCAGACGTCAACAACGTGTCAACAAACGGCGATCACATCTTCCAGGTGATGTGTGAGAAAGCTCACGAGGTCACACCATTGTGTCTCATAATGCTAGATGCAGGTGTTGACCCAAACACAGCAAACCAGGTATAACAACAAAAATTCAAGTTGAACATTATTGTGAGACATTTTGTTCTGTCACAACGTGTGTTGTACCTCCTCTGTTCTTCAAAGAAAACAGGAAGGACGGCGTTAATGGAGGCAGCCCGGGCGGGATCCCTGCAGCTTGTTCGAGGCATTCTCATGAAGGGGGGAAACCCCAACGCTGTGGATAAGAAGCACCTCACCGCAGCACACTATGCTGCTATGGGAGGCTTTCTTCAGGTGAAGTAGCTACTCAGGCTCCCAGCTCTACTGTGTGAATAATGAATAACATTACCATGACTTGATTCAAAGGCATGGATTACCAGTGGTGTTCAGAAATTGACACCCATCATGAGCATGAATTTCATAATAATAACTAAGTTGAACTCTTAGTTTTGCGGTTAGAATGATTACGTAACACACAAAAACAAACACTGGTGCACCGAACCGCCACACTTCCCTGGGTCCTCCACTCATTACACACTCATGTGTTTAGCAACAGGACACCACTGGTGTGAGAGGTTCAATAAGAAGGAGAAGGAGAAACAGCCGGCTGCTACCACTTCAACTTTAGGACAAACTCCCAGAGTCTCAAAAAGAAAAACACCATTTGAAGTCACGGACAACAAAAGTTTCCTCTGGCAAAGTGGGTTTCTGTTTCCGGCAGAAGCGTCTCAAGGAAGATACCCGAGGGGAGGTGTGAGTGTTCCGTGACCATGTTTGTTTTCAAAACCTAGCTTGTTCTGTAGATTCGTTACAACGGCTTTAAGAAGAGCGCTTCTCTGCTGCGGGAAGTTGCATCACTCAACACAGCCGCTTATGTAAATGATTAGAACTACGAGCGATCATGAGGCTACTTTGAAATATATTTGTGATATTAACACGTTTCTTATCCATGTGTTACCTAAAACGTGGTGTTTTGTGCAGATAAATGAAAGAAAAAACAGTTTTTAACACATTTTATCTGAACACGTTGAAGACGAATGTTTTAAAGTCAGTGTGTCGGGATTATTTTTTTCTGCTGCCTGGTTCCTAATAACGGGTCATGTTCCTGCTTTTTTACCCAACAGCATAACAAATTAAGCCCATCTAAATGTGTATGAGTGTTTAAACGCTGCTGTGGGTGCAGACAGGACACAACCTGAGTGAGAATGCATTTACATCACTGTTGATGCTCAAGTGCAGCACTGGGTTATTTATAGGCTCGCGGTAACTCACAACACTGCAGGCCTGTGGAAAAACATTATTGCATTTAAGTTGGTGGAAATGGGGGGGGGTTCAGCATACATTTAAATACTCTAAGTTGGAGGTCTGGTAACTCATATAATAAATACATTATTTCTATTTAAATATTGTGTAGAATACTCTGTATGCTCCCAAGTATCTCTTCTGTTAAGGAAAGAAATTTCCTATTGTGAAAATCTGCTGACTGATGCACTGATCTGCATCAATAACTTCATCGTATACAGAATAGTGATCATCAGTAAAGTCAAAACAGATTATTGTTTTACTGGACAAAATCTGGGGCAGCTTAGCTTGTGTCCCATCTCCTTTAGCCCTAAAATAAATGATGTTGGTATGAAACCCACTCCATGAGTACACATGTGACCTATAAATTCATTCATTAAAGACTAATACTAAAATGATAAAACTAAAAACCAAAATCTTTTTTGACTAAAACCTTTTAGAGTTTTAGTCGACTAAAACTGACTAAAACTAAAAAGCATTTTCGTCCAAAAGACTAACACTAAGATGGCTCCCAAAAACAACAATGTTTTCTGCATAAACAAGCTTTATAAATGAGGCTGCAGGGCTGCAGAGATTATCTTACATAGTAGTATCTCATGGATAATCTTCATGCCATTGAGAAGGACTGCTAATTTGACCCAAACACTACGTGATTACAAAGCTTCTGACAAGGCGAAATATGTGATTGGGTCATTGAATCAAGAGAGTTGGAGCAGGGAAACAGCTAAAACATGCAGGGCAGCAGCCCTTCAAGAATAGAGTTGAATGGCCCTGGTCAGGTCTAAAGTGCATGCGAGTGCTAACTTATAGTTTTTTTATCTACTGAGTGTTTTAGATCAGTGATTATGTCATCTGTTGTGCTGTGTATCCTGCAGGTAATCCAGGTGCTGCGTGCATACTTTGCAGATGTTAATGTGATTAGCCGTGAAAAGTGCACACCTTTACACTATGCTGCTGCTGAAGGCAATGCCAGTTGCTGCAAGTTCTTAGTTCAAAGAGGTAAGGTTGGACAAAAACACACAATAAGACATCTTCATATCAACTTGGGCTTTTTTGGCTGATGAGGAAACACGTCTCTCAGTGGCCTACAGTGTTCTATTACAGCATGAAGAAATGTCCTTTTGTATTTGGATATTGTTGATAAGTCTACAGTCATGGTCAAAGGTTTTGAGAATACCATACCATACCACTTTATTTATATAGCACATTTAAAATACAGCATGAGAGCTGACCAAAGTGCTGAACAGGCAGGTTCATTAAAAACAAAATAAGAAAAAAAAAGCCAATAAAAGAACCATCAATGCAAGGCAGTAAAAGCAAATGAAAGCAGTAAAAACAATAAGAACAATAAAAAGGACAATTAAAAGCAAACAAAAAACAAACAAACAAACAAACAAGTCACTGTTTAAAGGCCAAACTGTAAAAGTAGGTCTTGAGTTGGGATTTAAAAACAGCCAGAGAGGGTGCCTGCCTAACTGTAATGGGAAGTGAGTTCCATAGCATGGGAGTGGCATAAACAAATGCTCGTTCACCCCGTGATTTGTAGGACATCCGGGGAGTGCAAAGTAGCAGGAGATCAGCTGACCTCAATGTGCGCATGGGTGCATAGGGGGTGAGCAGGTCGGAGAGATATGGAGGTGCTAAGTCATGTAAGGCTTTAAACACAAATGTCAGTAATTTAAACCATACACGGAAAATAACGGAGAGCCAATGGAGACATGCCAAGACCGGGGTGATATGGCAACGTCGATTTGTGTTTGTTAAAAACCTAGCAGCAGCGTTCTGGACGATCTGCAGCCTGTTCAGGGCTGAAACAGGGGTACCAACAAGAAGTGCATTTGCATAGTCCATGAGAGAGGTGATAAAAGCATGTATAATTGATTCCAAGTGCCTCCGCTTCAGAATTGGTCGTAAGCGAGTTAGACGGCATAGCTGATAAAAACAAGACTTCACCACAGAGTTTATCTGAGGAGCCATTGAGAGGGATGTATCCAATTGACAAAAATATTAGTTTTCACAAAGTTTGCTGCTAAACTGCTTTTAGATCTTTGTTCCAGTTGTTTCTGTGATGTACTGAAATATAATTACAAGCACTTCATATGTTTCAAAGGCTTTTATCAACAATTACATGACATTTATGCAAAGAGTCAGTATTTGCAGTGTTGGCCCTTCTTTTTCAGGACCTCTGCAATTGGACTGTGCATGCTCTCAATCAACTTCTGGGCCAAATCCTGACTTATAGCAACCCATTCTTTCATCATCACTTCTTGGAGTTTGTCAGAACTAGTGGGTTTTTGTTTGTCCACCCGCCTCTTGAGGATTGACCACAAGTTCTCAATGGGATTAAGATCTGGGGAGTTTCCAGGCCATGGACCCAACATTTCAACGTTTTGGTCCCCGAGCCACTGAGTTATCACTTTAGCCTTATGGCACGGTGCTCCATCGTGCTGGAAAATGCATTGTTCTTCACCAAACTGTTGTTGGATTGTTGGAAGAAGTTGCTGTCGGAGGGTGTTTTGGTACCATTCTTTATTCATGGCTGTGTTTTGGGGCAATAATGTGAGTGAACCCACTCCCTTGGCTGAGAAGCAACCCCACACATGAACGGTCTCAGGATGCTTTACTGTTGGCATGACACAGGACTGATGGTAGCGCTCACCTTTTCTTCTCCAGACAAGCCTTTCTCCAGATGCCCAAAACAATCGGAAAGGGGCTTCATCGGAGAATATGACTTTGCCCCAGTCCTCAGCAGTCCATTCACCATACTTTCTGCAGAAGATCAATCTGTCCCTGATGTTTTTTTTGGAGAGAAGTGGCTTCTTTGCTGCCCTTCTTGACACCAGGCCATCTTCCAAAAGTCTTCGCCTCACTGTGCGTACAGATGCGCTCACACCTGCCTGCTGCCATTCCTGAGCTAGCTCTGCACTGGTGGCACTGCGATCCTGCAGCTGAATCCTCGTTAGGAGACGATCCTGGCGCTTGCTGGACTTTCTTGGATGCCCAGAAGCCTTCTTAACAAGAACTGAACCTCTTTCTTTGAAGTTCTTGATGATCCTATAAATTGTTGATTTAGGCCTTCATGGCAAAGAAGGACTATGCAGTTCATCTGATCACTCTTCATAACATTCTGGAGTATATGCAAATTGCTATTATGAAAACTTAAGCAGCAACTTTTCCAATTTCCCATATTTGTGTCATTCTCAATATTTTTGACCACGACTGTATATGTTAGATAAATGTGGGTCTGGGAGGCAGAAAATTAAACTAGAGGAACATTTATCTGTAAAACACACTTCTGAATTAAATTAGGAAGTATTTTTTTTCTTGTGTAAAACCCTGCTCTTCAGGTTGTGACCCTAAACTGAAGAACCAGGAAGGTTTGCTGCCACGTCAGATCGCCAAAGATTCCAATCACCAAGCAGCAGCTAAGCAGCTGAGAGGAGCAGGAATGCAGCATAGCAAAGGCCGCAAATCATATGGCGTCAGCCTCCTGTCCGCGCTGTGGGCCCTGACCCTCCACGACTGGTCCAATGAGTTTGAGGCTGATTTACGAAAAGCCTTTGGGAGCAGAGACACGGTTACTACGGGGACATTTGTGTCTGTGTTAAAGGAGTTGAATGCTCCTGTTGAGCCAAATCACCTCCAAACAGTCATTGCAGCCCATGACAGGAGAGGTGAAGGTCATATCAACATAACTGACTTCATCAAAGGTGTCAAGTACATAAAGAAAGAGTTTGTCCTGTCCTCATACATGCCTAAAATGCAAAAGGAAGAAAAAGGAAAAAAAGGAGGGAAGAAGAAGGGTGAATATGTCCCCCCCTTGCCTATTTGTACTCTTCCACCAAAGCTTCAGCACCGACGTCCAGATGGAGGCCCTCCCCTATTCATGATTGAGGCCTCCTCCAACCACTCAGACACCAGTCGATTTGACAGCGATCACCCACCAGAACATCCCCTGATGAACGATTCAGGATGGTACCTAGACCTGCCAGAAAAAATATACGTCAGTATCACTGACTGTGTGAGAAATGGAGACTTGGCTTCTTTGGACCTTGCATTCACCAAGGAAGTACCAGTGGATGTTCACGATGAATATTACAAGACACCACTGATGGTGGCCTGCTCCAGTGGAAACTTTGAGGTGGCTCAGTACCTCCTCCACCTAGGGTGAGGAACATCATGCTATACAGGTTATTTTGGCTGTTTGTGCTTCATCTGGATCATATGTGGTAATGGCTTGTACGTGACTTAAAGGAATACAACCATGACCAAAAGTTCAGAGAATGACCAACACTAGAATATGAGCAGCAATGTGAGACCACAGAGGCCATCACTGACACTGGAATGCACACACGCAACCATGGGGGTGGGGGCTAGGGTCATGATGGCAATTTAATTATTGCAGGTGTCTGAGATTGATCTCAAGGATCCAGAGAGCCACAAGACTCAATACCATTGATGAGTTTAATTGAAAAACAAAAGAAAATGTCTTTCTGTCACCTAAACAAAGTGTATACAACACAGTATATAAGGTTTCTCCAATAGCAGATAGGAGGGGCCCTCAAAATTACAATTTAAATGAGGTTATTTAAAGTTATTTTATTTTATGACCAAGGGGAACTTCACCCATCATCACCCGTCATTTGATCACTCTTCTTAGTAATCTTTAGTTTATGCAAACTGTCTTTATAAAAACAAAGACAACAGACTTTGAAACAGTTAAAGGTGAAGCGGTCGATGTTTCTGAATTTCAGGGAAGAACCGCCCTCTCCGCGTTGCGAAACACTCTACCAGCACCTGTTTACAAGTAGCTGCTGGCCGTAATGTGTCAGTGTGAGGCAGTAAAAATAGCATGCCGAACGTTAGCTTACCTCTTGAGCAGAAAACCTCTGACAGCGTCGTCTGTGGGGAGCCGAACCGGACCGCATTTGACTCTTCCTGGTTTCCGTGAGAGTGCGGGGAGCACGGAGTGCGCATGCGCAGGAAGTGAAAACTAACCCAGGGTTGGCTTCACCAGAAATTGACAGTTATGCGGACCAATGGTTTAGGTGATCCACCGGGAAGAAAAAGATCGTATGCTTCACCTTTAATATTTGTGTCATTCTCTGAACTTTGAGCCATGGTTGTCTGCTCAGTGAGCTCAGAGTCAGAGACAGTATCACATCATGACCATTTGAAATGTTTCACATCAAACCTGCAATTCAGAACTAGCTTAGAAATCTAGACGGACAGTAGCTGAAGCTAAATGATTTTGCTCTGCATGTCGGTCTAGCCGCGCTCCACAGGAGCATCAGCAGGTCTACCGTTGACCTGAGCAGCTTTGTGTTATGCCAATCGCAGCGCTCTATCAGTTTGGGGGAGCAGCTGTTTTGAAACAGCTTTGGCATCTACTCTGGACTATTTAGACTTGGGCTTTTTTTGAGTCAAGGGCAGATAGAGGTACTTAAAGGAGTGGAACACTTGTTTAATCAATACATCTGCAGTGGTCTCTAGAAGGAATGAATGCCTTGTACATCGTTTCTCTGACCTAAAAGTTGCCCACATCACAGCTGAGCTTCAGACGGCAGGTTTTGGAGTCTTATTTCCTGATATTCAGACATCTCTCCTCTGATTGGCTAACAGCAACATGACTCTACCACTGACTCTGTTTGCTCTGCAATGTTGATGTTTTATCTCCACAAATAACACAAGCCTGGAGGAGTTCTGCTGTGTGGTGGAGCTGCTAATGCTAACGGTTAGCTTCTACTAGCCCAGACGTTCTCTGCTGTTTCCTGAACGCTAAACCAACAACAGCCTTCCCCGTCGTGAGTCAAGATGAGTGAGTCCAGGAATGTTAAGTGACAGTGTGACGTAGATCTGTCAGGATTTTCTAATCCTAGAGTTTCACCGTCTATTTTCTATCAGAAGCTAATGCAGGAGATAGGTGGAGGAGACTATTTTCATTTTCAGCCCGCATGAAAATCTCAGAGTGACCCATTAGAATCAGATAAAACATAAAAAAATGTTTTTTCAGTCAACCACACCTTTGAGTCATTTATTTAGAAAAAGGATGTACGTATTTGCATCTTCTTCAGCCGTGTATGGTGGACTGCCCTGTTGACTAACATCTGTAGCGGTGAGTACGTCACGTTGTTTGTTGTCCAATAGCATGTGGAGACAATCTGAAAGACAACCGTAGACACCCCCCCCCCCCCCCCCCCCCCCCCCCCCCCCCCACGACTGAGCTCTGTCATTGGGTTGTGGCCATATATTCACATATATAGGATGGCTTGCCAGGCTAATACAGTAGAGCTTTGTAATAGAATATAGACCCCTTGACACGTGACGTGACAGCAGCAAGACGAGGAGAGCTGTGCTGCAGAGCAGTCCTGTGAAATAGACGCTGGTATGGTGTGTAGTTCTGTGTGACCCGCCGTAACGGTCTTGTTACAATAATTACACAAAATGTGTTGTATAACTGGAGCGGGCAGCCTTTAGTGTTGTTCATTTGTGTTTCTGTTTACGTTACTCGTCAGAATAAACAGAGCATCTGTTCATCTCCAAAGACGAACCATGTCATAGTGATCCTTCAGCATTAACCCGCTCACCGCAGAAGAGATTCGGTTGCACCTTCGTTGCTTCAGCTGTGTAAAGTCCAGGCGTGTTAATCAAATAATTGCAGATATCCCCATACTAGTTCTAAGGACTGTCATCCCCACAGCTCATTAGATCTGGAAGCTTTGCACTAAACACCGTTAGCTTTGAGATGTAACTTTTTGATCACCTGCAGAATCAGAATCAGAAGGGTTTTATTGCCATATGTGCGAGAAATCACAACATTAGGAAATTGCTGCGGTACTTGGTACAAAAAGAAAGATAAAAAATAAGAGATAAGCAAATATAAGAAGTAATAATATACTCATGATAAAATAATTAATATAAAAAGTGGCAATAATTAGAGAAGCAGCTACTATATACACAGTGCAGGTGCTAATCAGAGTTGATCAGCTTCAGGTACAAACACAACACCGGGTCATGTGACTGGGACCAAGTGACTGGAGAGGGCAGCCCTAGGATTGACATTCATGAGTCCAACAGCAGAGGGGAAGAAACCGTTCTTGTGGCAAGAGGTTCTGGCCCGAATGGATCTGAACCTCCTGCCAGATGGGAGCAGGTCAAAGAGACAGTGTCCAGGATGAAAGCACAAAGATGTGTTAGATGATCTGAAATAGTAATATCTACATCCTTGGGTTTTAATTTTGTTAGCTTAAATCGTGGAGATACAGGTCTGGATAACGGATGGAGAAGGTCTTTTTGCCCTCCGGTCTTGGTGCGCATGTGCGATATTACCCAGATGATAACAATAACATTCAAGAGGTCTATACAGACACTAACATTTCTAATGAAACACAGTGAGTTGGCCTTCCAGGTTTTCACTTTTACAAACCTAACCAAACCATCCAAACTCTCTCTGACAGGGCTGATGTTGACAGTTGTGACCAGTTCCTCTGGACACCCCTTCACCATGCAGCTTTTGCAGGACATCGGGACATCGTTGAACTTCTAGTTCTAGAGTACTGCGCCTCAGTAGAGGCTCAAAGTCTCAGCAGAGGCACACCTCTCATGTGTGCCATCCAGAGAGGTCATCCCTCATGTGTGGACTTCCTCATCAGGAATGGCGCAAGTGTGACTGCAGAGGACAAGTCAGGTTAGACCCTTAAAAACCCTAAAGCTTAGGCAAAGTTAATGCTGTTTATCTTAAGACAAGGAGCAGGCTTCTTTACTTATATTTTTAATACTTCTGCAGTGGTCTCTAGTAGGAATGAATGCCTTTTAAGTTGTTCTCTGGGGAAAACAAGCTCCGGTGCACCTGTTTCAGGATGCTCTGATCAGGTTTTTTGCTGCCGATCACCTGTACCGATCACATGGATTGGCCATAAATTTTCTGTGTAGTAAAATGAGCGCTACAGACTACATAATCTGGGGAAAAAGGACAACATCACCTTCAATGGCTTGTATTAATTTAGACAAAAACATGGTTTGATTTTTTAGTGCCAAAGATTTAACAGTTATATTAAATGTACACTCACTGGCCACTTTATTATGTACACCTTGCTAGTATCGGGTTTGACCCCCTTTTGCCTTCAGAACTGCCTCAATCCTTCGTGGCATAGATTCAACAAGGTACTGAAAACATTTCCTCAGAGATTTTGGTCCATATTGACATGATAGCATCACACAGTTGCTGCAGATTTGTCGGCTGCACATCCATGATGCGAATCTCCCGTTCCACCACATCCCAAAGGTGCTCTTTTGGATTGAGATCTGGTGACTGTGGAGGCCATTTGAGTCCAGTGAACTCATTGTCATGTTAAAGAAACCAGTCTGAGATGATTCCAGCTTTATGACATGGAGCATTATCCTGCTGGAAGTAGCCATCAGAAGTCCATGAATGTTAAGTGACAGTGTGACGTAGATCTGTCAGGATTTTCTAATCCTTTCTAATCCTATCACCGTCTATTTTCTATCAGACACTAATGCAGGAGATAGGTGGAGGAGACTATCTTCATGTTCAGCCTGCATGTTAAACTCAGAGTGACTGATTATCAACAGAAATAATCATTAAAAAAGTTTTTTTTCAGTGAACTTGACTTTTACAAAGGTAAAGTTTCTGCTGTTCTGGCTTTGTCACACACGTTTCAGATGAGCAAACAGATTTTAACACCAAACACAGATAATAAGAAATTTATAAAAGAGTGTTTTCAAATAATAATAATGTCATCTATTAAGGGAACAAATTCATCCAGTTCTGGTTCAGTGTGAAAACGTAATTGCTGAAAGGGGTTGGTTCTAAAAGCTAAATAAAACATAAGTTTGGTAGCAGAAGTGATGAAGTTTTATAGTTTTATTGTTTTGTTGTTAATGAGACTCTTTTTTCCCCTCCAGGAGAAAACTGCTTGCAAATGGCGATCAAATTTGGAAACTCAGAAATTATTGATTTGGTCAAAAACAGGATGACTTTTCTGCCTAAATCCAGCGCCACAGAGAAGAAAAAGAAAGTAACACCAAAATCAGCTAAAAAGAAGGTACCTAAGAAACCCCAATAAAATCTTTTAACTTCTTTCTGCAAAAACAGACTCTAAAGCCTTTATGTACTTTTGTTTGCTTTGTGTGAAAAACAAAACTTTGGTCCTTGTTGACTGTTTACAAAACCCAGTGAACATTTCTGATGATGTTCCTTCCTGTGGGATAGATACAGCATATCAATCAGGGTACAACTAGAGTAGTGTAAAGGAAAGTGTTGAGCCTAAATCTTTTTCAACGCCATCATGTTTTTAAATTGGCCTTCATAATTCATTTTTGTAGTTTTTCAATCATTTTATTGACCTTTTAGTGCAACATCTTGAAATGACGTTGGTCAAGATATTACATCCGTTTACATGCGCCAAATTTCCCCAATCCGATTCAAATCTTGGTTGATCGGAAATCCCAAATCTCTGTTTACATGGACACTAACTGGAATGATCCGATCACGCCGCGATGCACGCACCATAGATTGCGCATGCGCAGACTTGTCTTTCCCAGAAGAGAAATTGTAAACAAACGCCATCTTGTCTGCATGTCTTTTCCCTTGCATTTTATTTGTTTATTCTCTAGCTTCGGTGAATTCACGCTTCCTGCATCTTTAGATGCACTTGAGTGTACTCTGCATTTTTAGCCGTTCGGCCATCGAGACGATCCGAATGGCTGTGTACATGGACGCCAATCAGATTGACGATCGGACAAAACCACCTCTCTCAATCGGAATGAAATTTAATTCAGATCAAGCCGAATCGGATCAGAATATTCTGATTGACATGTTTACTTGACGAATTTTTGATCCGATAGGGCATTCATTCCGATTACTTGTGCCCATGTAAACGTAGCTATCTGATGCAAGCTGTTTAACATTTATAAATGTATCTCGGTATGGAATCTGCATTTGTTTACTTCCTTTCTGTGTTATTTTTACACGTCACACTTGACGACTACAGAGGTTATAAAAGTGTTCATTTCTAGATCACAGTATAGGGAGACAGTTTGTCTTCCTGCTGACAGGAATGTCCCCAGCCTACTTTATAAACTGTTTTAAACAACATTAAACATTCTTTATTGATATTTTAAACACTGTGGAAGTGGAAGATCTAGAATTCTAGTGAGTCGGGGTCCATCAAGGGGCCTCAACATTTATAGAAGGGCCAAGTATTAGTCCAACACCTTTACACAAGATTTCACTGGAAATTCCTACTTGGCTCATTAGCACTACTAGTTTTTGGACTTAAAATTGCATCCACCTATGATCTGATCACAAAACACAAAGGACAGATGAGTGACAGGACAGTGGCACTTCAGGGAGCCAATCAGATTTCAGCAGGGGCCCCGCCCCTAGAACCGCCAATGCACTGAGTAGAAGGTACACACAGCCAGGTTCCAGAAACACTATAAAGAGCTGACGATGTTTAGAATCAGCATTTCTAACAGTGTTTATGAGTTCAGTTGAAACTGTGACTGAAGGCATCTCCATGCAGTGTTCTGAACTGCTTCAAGACAATCAGCTCATCTTATTCCTGCTTCTTAACTGGACTGGGAACAGAAAATGGCTGTGACATTTTAGACCAGCATGATTATTAGGCAAGGCACGGCACGGCAGCGTTATTTGTAGAGCACATTTCATACACAGAGGCAATTCAATGTTGTTTCCAGGAGCAAGAACGGCAAAATCAACCTGACATCATAATTTAAATACACAAATCAAATTCAGATTTAAGAATCAGATAAAAAGCAAAAATAAAGGGTGAGCAGTGCATTAGGTGCAGCATAAGAAACATTCATTCATAAGCTAATGAATACATGAAAGTTTTCACCCTGTTTGGTTCTGACCCGGGGTTCTAGAAGCTTACTGTTTCCTAAGGATCTCAGAGCTCTCTGCTGGGTGTAGATACTTTAAGGAGATCCGACATGTATTTTGGCCCCATGCCATTGAGTGATTTATAAACTACTAGAAGCACTTTGAAATTGATTCTGTAGTTTGCCGGTAACCAGTGTAGAAATTTAAGAACAGGAGTGACGTACTCGGTTCTCATGAGCCACTTCCACATCTGGGTCAGTACGGTTGGGGCTGGGTGGCGTCGGTTCGGGCTCGTACGGGCGGTTTTTGTTCACACGAACTTCTCAGGAATATGGAAATTCCCAAGCATGTGGGCGATGCAAAAAACATGCGGAAAAGTCTGTGGTGTGTCTAATAAGATAAACAAAGGCGGGCGTGAGCTGTGTTGCTTTTGAAGACTCTGAACCACATTATTTTATTAATTTGCTCCCTGTTCTCTCACTGATACTGCTGTATGTGTCCTCATAACACTTTGTCCTCCGCTGCTACGGCTGTGGTGCTCACGGCCAGTGTTGTACCTGAACACGTTCATTGAACGATCGTTCGTGAGCTCATTATTTTTTTTTGTGAACTAAACTCGCTCATATTTTGCCTGACGAACATTAAAGTGAGCGCGCTCGTTCTGGCGTGTGTGAACGGGTTTATGAACAGCGTTCTCTCGCTGTTCGAGCTCCAGATCTCAACAGAGCTAAAGCCTTTAGCTAAAACATCCCGTGAACCATAGACTATATATAGAGATAAGTTTACTCCACAGCATCCAGAATGATAATGAGTCACGCATGCAGGAAGCCCCCGCTGGCTGATTCTACCCGCCAATCGGAGGCGGTAGGCATGAATTTCAGCTGGCCAATCATTCTGTAGTGTCAACTCGGTCTCAGTCAGACCGCCGAGGAAAAGGTCTGAAAAAAAGTCACCTCAGAATGGAAAATGAACATATTACCCAGATGTGAAACCAAATAAGCTACCCAGCCTGACCCAGATGTGGCTTTGGTTCTTGTTAAGACTCTAGCAGCAGCATTCTGAATAAGCTGCAGTTGCTTCACAGCTCTTTTGGGAAGACCAATCAGAAGACCATTGCAATAGTCCAGCCTGCTGGAGATGAACGCATGAATGAATTTCTCTAGGTCTGGTCTGGACATGAGACCTCTCAGTCTTGCTATTTGATGAAGATGATAAAACACTGATCTAGGTATAGCCTTAATGTGACCAGTGAAGCTCAGGTCTGAATCAATTATGACACCAAGATTTCTAACCTGAGTCTTTGTCTGGAGCTAAGTTGAGCAATAACTTCTATGGATGGAGCGGCTATTGACGACTGGTAATGTAGTGGCAAGTTGTTCGATGGGTTGAGTGATGATGGGAGGTGTAGAGAGGAGTAGAAGCCAGCGCAGATAAGGTCCAAGAGGCAGGAGCTCAGAGACTTGGAACGGGAGAATAATCATTTGTGGAAAAGTCTAGACTCTGCCCCTCGGTGATGATTGCTCTTGACAACATCCTACCTGTTCATGCACCAGAACACTTTAAGTATCAGGCCCTCACAGACCATCTTAAGCTAGAAGAAGCTCAGCTGATAGCTGATTCATTTTGTAACTATCCATACCCTTTTACGGACACAATGAATGCATTGTTTAGACAGTTTGGCCAGCCACAACAGCTTGCTTTGGCCCGAATAGCAGACTGATGGATGGACCAGACATACGCAGTGGAGATGTTAAAGGATTTTGCATGTTTGCTCTACGAGTGCGCTCTCTGCTAGGCATGTTAGAGCAATTAGGAAGAGAAGGCAACATTGAACTCCAGTGTGGATCTCATGTTTCCAGATTGTTAAGCAAGCTTCCCCATGAGCTTAGAAGTAGTTTCAGGAGGAGAGTTCATCCAACTAAAGTCCCGATTCCAACCTTACATGATCTTGGAGAATGGCTGGATTTTGAGATGCAGGTTTGTGAGGACAACACCCGATTCCTCACTCCTTCCAGAGATGACTCAAAGAAAAGAAGCATAGGAAAGGAGAGAAAACCAACCTCACAAAATACATCCTTTCTTCTCATTGCTGAGAAGTCCGCTGAGTTGTCACAGTCCGTCAGCACTCCGGATAAGGCCCAGTATAAAGTATACTGCCCATTCTGTGACCATTCTAACCATTTTCTGAATGGTTGTCAAAACTTTCAACATTTCACAAAAGAACAGAAAGTGCTGTGGATTAAGAAAAATAATAGATGCTGGCGTTGTGATAGAGGGCAGCAGTCTGCCAAATGCAATCTGAAGGCAACCTGTAAAACATGTGGTCATAGACACCTGCTGGTATTACATGATGTTAATGAGAAGTGGCAGGGAAAGGAGGAAACACCAGAAAAGGTGAAACCATTGGACCAGGGAACCATTGTGGGTGCCTGCCTGCACAGCAAATTCAGCATGCTCAAATTAACACCGTCAGAGTTGATTTCAACACTTTTAAAGTGTCTATATGGGTCCACACCAGAAAGAGTTAATTTAACTCTTTTTGGAGAGTTGGTACTTTAACTCTGATTTGGTGTCAAAAACCAACTCTTGTGGAGTTGACAATTTAACACCGGTGTTGGAGTTAATATAGTAACTCTTAACACTGGAGTTGACAATTTAACACCGGTGTTGGAGTTAATATAGTAACTCTTAACTCTGGAGTTACATTTTTAACTCCAGAAGAGTTAATTTTTGACACTAAATCAGAGTTAAAGTACCAACTCTCCAAAAAGAG
>SSNS01000158.1:149467-171598 GCA_006937985.1 Aphyosemion australe | reverse complement strand
CTCTGTACACCTCATGACTGTGGACAGCCAGTGAGAGAGGAACACAAGGAGCAGAGTCCTGAGCATTTAGTGTGAACCATGCTCCACTTCTTTATTGTGACAGTGGAACGGCACAGCAGTGCCATTCCTGTGACCAGCCTCCTCACTTATGGTGCCAACATGACACAACATGTAACACCACATTTGCAACAGTGAACAAAGTAGTAACTAAGAACAACACAACTCCCCCCCAAAAAACATGCATAAACACCCCAAAATAGAACAAATTACCTAAAAACATGACTCCCACAATGCACCTTGCCCACTGCAGCTCTCTGCAGCCAATCAGTCACTACCAGTCCAACTTTTGAATAAAGGGGTGGAGTCTGCGAATTAACTCTGCAGGTGTTATAGCCACTGTGGGAGTTCAGAGTTAGCTTTTCATGAGTTATTTTGTCCAAAATGACTCCTACAGAGTTGATTAGGAAACACTCCTTTTTAACACTTGGGGTTGACTCTCATGGCAGTGTTACATATCAACTATGTAACTCTTTTAGTGTTAAATGAACCATTTTTAGTGTTAAATTAACTATTATTAGTGTTAAATTGGACCAACACCCAAAAATTAACACTTTTAAATTTGCTGTGTGGCAAGTACTGTGGATGATACTCTATATGTTGGACGTTCCCTAACTAAGCATAAAGTGTTACTCAAAATAGCAAAGATCAGATTGAGTAATGGGAATAAAAGTATGGAAGCTTTTGCTGTGCTAGATGATGGTTCGGAGCGATCCATTTTGCTCTACAGTGCTGCATGTGAGCTAGGTTTGGAAGGTGAACCTGAAGCACTTGTCCTCTACACAGTTCGGAAGGATACACGGGTCATCCATGGCAGAACCGTTACATTCTCTGTCTCCACAACCACCAAACCAGCAAAGACATTTCAGATCAACCGGGCTTTTACAGCTAAATCTCTGAACCTTGCCGAACACAGTCAACCTACTGCTGCTCTACAGCAAAAATACAAACATTTACAAGATATACCCCTTCAGCCCATTGGCTCTGTGCATCCAGTTCTTCTGATTGGATCAGACTTTCCACACCTAATCACTCCCACTGAGCCTGTCCGCTTAGGGCCCACTGGAGGTCCAGCAGCAGTCAGGACCCGTTTGGGTTGGACATTACAAGGTCCTGCTGAAGGAATGAAAATGGGATCTGATGCCCAGCATTGTCACTTCATCTCTTTCCCGTCTCCAACCACTGAGTTGCATCAAAATGTTGAAAAGCTCTGGCAGCTTGATGTTCTTCCATATCGGAGCACAAAGGTCACAAGATCTCGTCAAGACAGTGAGGCATTACGTACTCTTGAAGAAAAAACTGTAAGAGTGGAAGTTAGTGGAGTACATAGATATGCCACCCCTATGCTCCTTGTTAATGGCACAGAAAATCTGCAAGCCACTCCGGAAGCCACTCTTCCCCTCCTCAGAAATATAGAAAAGAGGCTAGCAAAGGTCCCTGCTCAGGCTGAGGCATACAAGACTGAAATGAAGAACCTGGAGGAGGCTGGATACATACTGAAACTAATGCCTGAAGATGTGGATAACTCCATTGAAGCTTGGTACATACCACACCACATGGTTGAACACAACAATAAGAACAGAGTGGTATTCAACTGTTCATTTCAAAACCAAGGGAAGAACCTAAACAAACAACTTCTACCTGGTCCTACATTAAGCCCATCCCTGCTGGCTGTACTCCTCCGCTTTCGTGAACATAGAGTGGTTATTTCCAGTGATATTAAGGCCATGTTTCACCAGGTGAGACTACTCCCTCAGGACAAACCACTGCTTCGGTTCTTGTGGAGAGACTTAAAAAGGGAGGAGACTCCTAGTGTGTACGAGTGGCAGGTGCTCCCCTTTGGGACCACCTGCAGCCCATGCTGTGCCACCTATGCATTACAAAGGCATGTTCAAGATCACAGCCAGCCTGAAGAGGATTTCCGTGAGGCAGTTGAAAAGGGTTTTTATGTGGACAATTGTCTACTAAGTTTCAGCTCAGAAGTCAAAGCAAAGACATTAGTTGACAAGCTCCAGGGCGTGCTAGCTGATGGAGGATTTGAACTGAGACAGTGGGCCAGTAATATGCCTTCAGTAATCAGCCACCTTCCAGAAGATGTCAGATCCACAAGCAGCAATTTGTGGATAAACCAGAATCAGCTTGACTCATTTGAATCCACACTTGGCCTCCACTGGCACTGTCCTACAGACCTATTGCATTACAAATATCTTCCAACAGGTGCCCCTTCAGTGACCATGCAAAGTATTTACAGAACTTTGGCAAGCTTGTATGACCCCCTAGGGTACATCATTCCCTTTACCACCCGAGCCAAGGTTGTGATTCAGCATCTGTGGGACAAGAAAAGAGAGTGGGATGACCCAAAACTCCCAGAGGACCTTCTGAAAACATGGAAGATTTGGCAAGCAGGGTTACCTGACTTGGAGAAGATCTCTACTGAGATGCTACACCTCAGCAAAGTTAGATATGCCTAACAGCAAAAGAGACATCCATGTTTTCTGTGATGCCTCTGAGCAGGCATATGGATCTGTTGCTTATTTGGTCACAGAAGGTCCAGATCTGATCAGAGTGGTTGCCTTTTTAGCTGCCAGGTCACGAGTCGCTCCACGGAAGAAGCTATCCATTCCTAGATTGGAGCTTTGTGCTGCTCTTACTGGTGCGCAGTTAGCTCATGTTCTCAAGAGTGAACTTAACTTACCCATCCATGAATTTTTCTGTGGTCTGACTCCACCACAGTTTTAACATGGCTGCAATCTGAGTCATGCCACTTTAAAGTGTTCGTTGGAACCCGAGTGGCTGAAATTCAGGAACTGACATCACCCCAGGAGTGGCACTTTGTGCCGTCGAAGGAAGACCCTGCTGATGACATTACCAGGGGGAAAACTCTGACTGAGTTATCTGTCATCTCCAGGTGGACGCAAGGACCTCTCTTTCTACAAGAGCCTGTTGAAAAATGGCCACTCATGCCCTCACTTTCCACCACAGGTGGAGAAGATGAGCTAAATCATTCAGCATTTTGTGGAACTATTTCAAACATTCCTGGCTCCTCAATACCTGATCTTACACAGTACCAAACCTTAATGGATGTGGTAGAAGCTACTGTGAAACGTGACCATGGGGTAACTCACACCCCCACAGCGGATGACTATCAAAAGGCTGAGCTACAAATTATGCGCCAAACTCAAGAAGAAAGCTTCCCCGCTGATTTCTCTAAACTTAAATCAGGCCAACCAGTTGCTCCGAGTAGTCGATTACACCTGTTAGACCCACAGTTTGACAACTCCATGGATCTCATTCGTGTGGGAGGTCGCCTGAGACATGCTACTCAGCTAGAAGAAGACTCCATCCACCCCATTGTACTCAATTCTCGTCATCCTGTGACAGAGTTAATCATTAAAGGCTTGGATGAACAACTGCACCACCCAGGACCAGAAAGGGTGTTTGTTGAACTCAGGAGAAAATTCTGGATACTCAGGGGAAGAGAAGCTGTTCGACGCTATCAGCGACATTGTGCTGGGTGCAGAAGATGGAGGGGGAAGCCTGTCAACCCCCAGATGGCAGATTTACCACCATCAAGACTCAGGATATTCAAGCCACCATTCTACTCTACAGGAGTGGACTGCTTTGGGCCCTACACAATCAAGGTTGGCCGACGACATGAGAAAAGGTGGAGTATCATATTTAAATGTATGACCACTAGAGCATTGTACATAGATCTGCTGTCGAGCCTTGATGCTGACTCATTCTTGATGGCCCTGAGACGTCTGATAGCACATAGAGGGAAGCCCTTTGAAGTTCTCTCTGACCAAGGGACAAATTTCAAAGCGGGAGAACGTGAGCTCAAGGATACTTTCAAAGAACTTCAGCCACAAATCCAAGAACAGCTGGCAAGTGAACAGATTGACTTCAGGTTCAATCCACCAGGCGCACCGCACTTTGGTGGATGCTGGGAAAGAGAGATTAAGTCGCTGAAATCAGCCCTCATTACAACTCTGGGTGCTCAGATAGTGACAGAGGAGGTTCTCCGCATGCTCCTGGTGGAAGTGGAAGGAATACTCAATTCCAAACCTGACCCTGATCCAGTTACTCCTAATGTCTTGTTGATGGGGCGGCTGGACCCCTCTCTTCCTCAGGTCGAGTACCAAGAGATAGAACATACTGGAAGAAGGAGGTGGCGACACAGTCAAGTCTTAGCCGACCACTTTTGGAAACATTTCTTGAAATTCTATCTCCCTGGGCTTCAAGCTTGCAGCAAGTGGCAAGAGGATACTGAGAACCTACAGATTGGGACCATCGTGATGATTGTAGATCCTCTGTTGCCACGTTCTCTTTGGCCAATTGGATCGATTAAAACAGTTTTCCCTGGTGCTGATGGAAGGATCAGATCTGCTGAGGTGCAGGTGAAAGACTGCAGCTACATTCGTCCAGTAGTACATCTGGTGAAACTGCCAGCAGTTCCAGAGTAGATGGACACTTGACACTAGACCCTTTCCAAGTTACAAATTGTCATGGACAATTTGGGGGCGGCTGTGGAAAAGTCTAGACTCTGCCCCTCTGCACCACGATTGGCCAGCCCACCTGCCAATCATAATTAAGCTGGAGCTAATTGATGTGGAACTTTCTGGAGCCACAGCACGGAGCAGAGAATGGATACCGGAGAAATGAGAGAGTTTTATTGACTTTTTGGTTTAAGTTGGAGTTGTTAAGTATTTCTTTGTGTTTGCTTACTAACAGTAAGTAAATAATATTTGAGTTTCATATTGTTTATTCTAAATGCTAATATTAAGCAGAGTATGTTTAGCTAATTTGTTAGCAAATGTTGCCTGTTTATGCGCATGTTTCAGATAGTAAATATGCCTTTAGTGTTTAGTTCTGTTAGAGGTTAAATGCACATTTCCACAGATTATGTAAAGATTATCCTAATTTGAGTACTTTATTTGTATTTATAGAACCACACACAGAGAAGTGTAATGTCAATCCAGTAAGTGGACTCAATAAAACTCTTAAAAGGAGAAATGAAGCCTCATCCTTGACCTGCAGCTTTCCTAAAGGAGTAACCAGTCTTTAGTTCATCGTTGGTATCAGGTGAACAACGATCTGGTTACTGGAAACAGGACACAAGAATCAAAAACACTGAATCAGGATTTCAGACCGGAAGCTAGAAGGCTGGAGGTTACCACAAGGTGCAACACTTTGGCAGTGTGCGTCTGACTTCCTGCTCCTTAGGTAGATTGTGAGATAAATTGCAGGTGTACAGCTGCAATCCTGCTGAGTGAGAAGCTGGATATAGCCACAGAGCATCACCATACTGCCCTCTGGAGATAAACCTGCACACTAAAAATAGACGAGTACAAAAAACCAAGAACTTGAGGAATCTGGACCCAGACCCCTGACACCCTGTCTTCGAGGTATGATTGGAACCAACTAGGCTGCATTGTGTGTCTCATATAATATATTTAACTGACATTTTTTAATTGTAACAACCAACAATTTATACAGGAAACTCATGAAGAATAACAAGACTGCCCAAACGTTTGTATCCCACTGTATAGACTGTGCCTGATAGTCCCACCCAGTTTATGAGCCTATCAAGAAGGATGTTGTGGTCCACAGTATCAAAGCTGCACTGAGATCGAGCATCACCAGAACAGATGTTTTGCCTGAATCCATATTGACGTGAATATTATTTAATACCTTAATCAGTGCAGTCTTGGTGCTGTGGTGTTGTCTAAAGCCTGACTGGAAACTGTCTAGGATGTTGTTCGTCTCCAAAAACTTGTTCAGCTGGATCATAACTGCTTTTTCAATAATTTTCCCAATAAAAGAGATATTAGAGATTAGTCTGTATTCATCACTAAGGGATCTAATTTTCTTTTCTTTAGAAGAGGCTTAAGGGAACACTAAATAGTTTTTTAAACTTTAAGCTAGAGCTTTAACATTTATCTCAGTGATTGTTGGGTTAGAAACTTGACCAGTGTCATATTTGGCACCACTCTGCAGCCCTCTGCTGGCCAGATACTTCACTTAATAGTTTTGTGGAGCAGGTAGGTGTTCTAGGGGGCGCTCTTATACCTGCATTACAGCTGTTAGATATTTTCTTTGCAATTAGCTTTTTTAGTTTGAAGAAAAAGAAGAAGTTTGCTTTTCTGTTGGCATCATGGCGGAGCCTGGGAAGTGAAAGTAAGAGAGTAATGTCTTTGGAGGTGAAGCACAGAGCTAAAACCAGAGTGAACATCGGCGTGGCCTACACTAGTTAGAGGAAGCTGAAAAAGGCTATGAAATCACGGGCTGATGGTGACCTGGCTTTGTTGCTACTGAACTTGTAAGTAATATAATTTTTGGTCCAACATTGTGGATCTTTTTACTTTGTGGTTTATTTTAGTAGTTTGCTCATGTTAGCGTTAGCTTGTTGTTAGCACTAGCTACAGCAGGCTGCAGCAGGGTTGTTTACGACAACTGTAATTCCACTTTCAACCAGTAGGGCGGAGTAGGAAACTGCTCTGTGTTACTTTGACATCAGCAGTTTTCAAGGATTTAGGAAAAATACCTGACATTAAGGAACAATTAACAATTTTCAGTCCATCAGCTTTGAAGCAACTAAAAACATTTTTAAAGAAGTTTGTTGGAATTTGAGTAATTGAAGGTCTTTACTATGTCCTCCAGGGTTTTAGCAGTAATCACACTGAAAGCTGGCATTCTAGCCAGATTGTTGCTGCGTGGCTGTAGCAGTGGTCTGGTTGTGCTGGTTGACATGGAGGAATGAATGGTTAATCTGATGTTTATGATTTTCTCATAAACTGGAAAGCACATTGAATTGCCTCCATGTATGAAATGTGCTAAATAAATAAAGCTGCCTTGCCTTGAAAAAGGATCTAAACTCATTACACTTAGTATGGGATGTGAAATCAGGGGCTAACTGTGTTGGGAGATTAGTTAGCCTCTCGACAGTAGCAAACAGAACACAGGAACTGTTAATATTATCACTAATGACTTTGGAGAAACAGGCTTGTCTCGCCTTGTTTAATTCAGAGTTGTAAGTGCGTAGCTGCATTCTGAAGGTCTCATAGTGACCTGGTAGGTTAGATTTTCTCCATTTACGTTCAGCTGTCCTGCATTCTCTGTTCTGACTTGTAACTGATGTAGTGAACCTCCATGGAGCTTTTTGTTTGCCAGAGATAAGTTTGAGCTTTTCTGGTGTTAACTGCAAGAGTTTTGCAGTTGAAATTATTTAGAAGTGAATCAACTCAGCTGGTTGTTAGACTTGTAGACATGTTCATGAGTTCTATAAAACCTGAAGCAGGTGAAACTGATATCTCAGAAACAACACAGAAATGGTCAGAGAGACCCACATCCTTTACAACAGTGTCTGACACATCCACATCTCAGGTTAAGATTAAGTTGGGTGTGTGTTGGGTCATGTAGATGGTGTTGCAGATTAAATAATTCCAGCACTCAAAGGATTGTTCTGCAGATTTGTCATTAGCATCAACGTGAACGTTGAAGTACCACTTATGAGAAGATGTTTGAAGTAAAAAAAAATACTAATACAATAAGCAAAGGCACATGACAGTAGAGGATACACGTGCATGTTGTGTTGTTCTAAAATTAAAGCAGCCTACAAGGTAGAGAGTAACTATGTTTAATAATCATACACTCATTCATCACAGAGACATCCTCTTGAGGTGGCCACAGTGTCACATTTCCCTTCTTAAAATGAAAGTGCATGTCAAAGAAACACTGCTACAGATGTCTGTGGTTTACATACGTACACAGTTATGCCCATAATAAGACCATACATCCATGTTAAACAAAGAGCTCCTCATCAGCAGTGCTCCTGAAAGCATGAAAAACAGAGAGATGCAGAAACATGCAGACAAAGGAAAGAAAGACAGCGGGCTAGTGTTATCACTCTGGTTAAGGTGAACTAAGAGCATTAAGATGAACCGTTTATAGCAGAGGGAATCTGACACGAGGACTGAGTGGAATCGATTCAGATCACATGAGGCCTAGATAATAAACCACTGCAGAGACAGACTTCTGTTGCAGTTCAGCCCAGAATCTTCAAGCAGCAGAGACAAACGGGAGATCCTCATTTTCAGGCAAGAAACATATTCTCCTCTGCTGCATTCTAGTATCTGTTTAACGTTTTTAGATCCTCTTAATGCTGCTGAACTCCTTCAGACTGATGCTGTTTGCTATGAATATGATCTTAAAAGACATTTTTTATGTTCCCTACAGAGTTTTTCTGCAGTAGGCGCTTCACAAACAAACACACTGGCTGTAACTTCAGGAAAGACTCCCACACAGATGGATTCCAAGAGTGTCATCCTCATGAACAACATGATTGCTGCAGGAAAGGTTAACCGAGTGGACATTAGCTTTGTGCCAAAAACGGTAGGTTCAGTCTGCATCACCGTCTCATCTGTTTGCAGGTCATTTTTGGTCCTAATGTGCAAGTTGAGATGAATTAAGAGGGAAACAGTGGATATTAAGTACAGAAGAATATCATGTGACAGTCTTGACCTCGACTTGTTTCTTTCTTCTTATTATTTTTTTGTTGCGGTAGGTTTGGGGGAAACCACCTTCAACCAGCCAGCTGATGTCAAAGATCGAGAGACGAAGGGAGCGCATATCTCTTGACTTTGACTTTGATGACTTGTTGGTGCCTTTCAGCCACAGCACCCAGAGGAAGGTCCTGGAGTCTAAGACTAAACAGCAGCTAACTCTGGCGTGATAGGATAAGTGGGACACCCTTTTGCAGCAACTAATTGTTCTGCACATTGAATTCTCTCTGTGCATGAAACAAGCAACATAAATAAAGCTGCCTTGCCTGTGATGTTGATTAATACTAACAAAACCGAATGAAAAGTACAAACCCGCAAACTGGAAATTGCAGTTTTATATCAACCTAAATCAAGAATACCACTTTTATATGCATGACATTACAAATAAAAGGTCACTCACCAGTGTTGTTATTCAATCTGTCATCTGGGCAAACCTTTCAATTATTCTTACGTCAAAGTCCAATAATCTTAAATGTTTATTCCATATTTTTGTTCAAGTGACAAAGTGCTAAATTTAGCCTTCTTCAAAAAATGTTTCAAGTAAATGTTTCTGTCTTGTTAGCTAACAATGAAAACCAACATGGTTGCATACTGCTATCCCACAGAACACAAACAAAACACATATAATATACGTATTCATGTGCGATGGTGGCAGAGGAGTTAAGTGGCCGCCTTGCAGTCGGAAGGTCGCAGGTTCACGACCTGCTCAGTCTGTCGCTGTCGTTTTGTCCTTGGGCAAGACACCTTGCCTGCTTGTGGTGGTCAGAGGGACCGGTGGTGCCAGTGGACGGCAGGCCCCGCCTCTGTCAATGCGCCCCAGGGCAGCTGTAGCTACAATGTAGCTCATCCCCACCAGCGTGTGAATGGATGGATGACTGATTGTGTTGTGAAGCGCCTTGGGGGGTTGTAGAACCCTAAGAAGGTGCTATACAAATACAGGCCATTTACCATTTATTCATGTATATATTATATATAATATACATTTATATATATATATATAAGGGCTATTTGACCAAGAAGCAGATGACCTGGCCTCCACAGTCACCGGACCTGAACCCAATGGAGATGGTTTGGGGTGAGCTGGCCAGCAGAGTGAAGGCAAAGGGGCCAACAAGTGCTAAACACCTCTGGGAACTCCTTCTAGACTGTTGGAAAACCATTTCACGTGACTCCCTCTTGAAGCTCATGGAGAGAATGCCAAGTGTGCATAGCAGAAATCAAAGCAAAGGGTGGCTATTTAGAAGAAAATAGAATATAAAAGATATTTCACCTCTTTTAGTTAAGTACATAACTCCACATGTGTTCATTCATAGTTCTGATGCCTTCAGTGAGAATCTACCAATGGGAATGGTCATGAAAATAAAGAACACACATTGAATGAGACGGTGTGTCCAAACTTTTGTTCTTATCAAGGTGTTCAGGGAGGAACTAGAGCCTGGAAGGTGAAGGAAACCGTGGAGCCCCACACTAGAGAGTGGCTCCAACAAATACCTGGACAGACGTCTGAGCGCCCCCAGTGGACTTTCTAGTTCTGAACTCAACTTACTAACATTTTAAAATTATAGTGACGGTGCAATTAATGTAAAACAAAACCAGCTATTAAAAAATATCAAAAGTAATCAACACAAGGTATGTTGGCTCTACTGTCTGTTTTCATATGTGGTCTTCCACATAAGAGCTGATGTTTTTTCTCAGGAGTAGACAAACCTGCAAGGTCACCTCAAGGTCAGAGAAAGGATTTAAAAAAGCTACAAATTAAACTACAAGCCTCAGGCCTTTTTTCCAGCTTCTTGCTGTTGATCAGATCTGCTTTTTTTCCCAGCCCAGGTAGTGTGCACCTCTGGAGGTTATTTTTCCATGTTGCCCTTTAACCCTCTGCTCTTTAAGGCAGATGGGTCCAGCTCAGACTCTGTTGGAGGTTTCTTCCTTTTAAAAGACAAGGCGTGTTCTCACACTTCTGTGGTTTAACTGTTTCTTCTTTTGTTCTATTTTCCCATTTCTTGAACCTGCTGCAGTTCCACATTTCCACCAGCAGCTGGTGCTGTTTAAGCAGCATATGGGTGTAGTGGTTTATTAAGCTGGTAGATCAAAAACTTGGAGGCAGCTCTTGTGTTTGTAGCACAGAATGACTGCAAAATGGCAGCCATGGGTTTGTGCTGTTCTCACAATCATCGCTAAATAGATTGTTTACCTTTTCTCTCTTAGCTTTTTAAGAGAGATGATCATTTTTTGGCTAAAGCTAACACCGAGGCACTCTCTCATCATCGCCAGATGAAATTAGATTGCAGTGTTGGCAAGGTCCACAGGGGCACAGTTATATAACCAAATATACAGGCGGCGGGGGCAGCTTTGAGGTTTCTAATATATGTCTGGGTGATTTCACATAGATGAATATATAGTTGCAGCAGGATTGCTGAAAGGGATGTGAGGTGAGAGGCAGTGGAGGATAAGGCAGAGAGAGGAGCAGGAACATGTGTAACAACATGCCTGGAAGCTGAGCAGGACCATTCATAATGAGACAGGAGGAGGTGAGGGACGGAGACGACTGACAGCAAGAGCAGAGAGAGCTTGGGGGGGGGGTAGAGGAGGGTGACTCAGACGATGGAGAGCATGCACAACGGAGAGGAGAGTGGAGGAGTGGGTGGGGAAGAAGATGAGGGCTTTTCTATTACAATTGGTGGCACACAGGTTAAAGGGAGTAAACAAGGCTGCTGACGCAGTGTGTGTGTCAGGGCGTGGGCTCAGGCTTATATGGTCATGCAGTATGTGAGCTGCTGGCTTTGGGTGTGTTCCTGTTGTAGGAGACCTACATGCTTATGCATGTAGGAATCTAAAATCAGACGTTGTTTTTCTACCAGAAACACCACGGTGAGGCGGAATAGTGAGCATCCATTTACGGAACATATCTAATGCTAATTATTCCAGTTTAGGGTGTTTTTTAGAGCATCTCCCCTCCTTTCTCCTCCCCCTCCCCTCTGCTGCGTATCAGTCTGAGCTCCAATCACGGTCATGTTGCAGCCAGCAGCACTGCAGTCTCCCAGCTCTGGCCCGGTACCGCTTACTCAGCATTCAGCACTTCTAACCCTTCACTTCCTAAAACAGCCCTCTGGGATACACACACACACACACACACACACACCAATTTTATCTGAAATAAGAGTTTTTACTAGTAGAGCTATCTAAGATTAGAGTTTCTTCTAAGAATCTCCTATCTACAGTGTTCATTCCTGACAGGAAGCGTGGAGAGGTGGGGTCAAAACAGTTTACCTTCTCGATGTGTCGTCATGTTATCTGACATTTGAAACTCAAAAGAGAAAGTTTTTCCAAGAAGAGCAAGAGAAACCTTCTGCTTATCAAAGGTTGTGTTGCTGAGATAACAGCTGGGAAACTCAGAGCTCCCTCTCCCCATAAACACTCTTTAGCTTTTCCTTGGGATCCCAACGCTTCTCCTAACCAGCAAAGATATATCATTTCTTCAGTAAGTTCTGGGTCTGACCAGGGCCTTCTCCCTGTGGGATGTGCCTGGAAAACCTCCAAAAGAAAAAGACTAGGAGGCTTTCTAATCAGGTGCCTGAACCAGCTCAGCTGACTTCTTCCAGTGAGAAGGAGCAGCAGCTCTGCTCTGAACTCCTCCTGGTTGACAGAGCTGCTCTCCAAGGCTGAGCATGGCCACCCCACAGATTATTTCAGCTGCTTGTATCTGGTCTCACAATCAAAATCATAAGGATATTCCTGAGTCTTGGAATGTAGTCCAAGTAAGTCCAGAAATGTAACCTTTCACCTCAGATCCTTCTTCACCTCAACATATAGGAGCATGCCTCAGTACTGCAGGAGCAGCCATGCTCCATGGATCCATCCGTCTCCATTCTAACATCATTAATGAACAAGACATCAACCAGCTAGCATACATAGCATCCATATGGAATATATATGGGCAACCCGTATGGGTCCAAACCGTTTTCTCTACTGTTTTCATGGTGGCCCCACAGGGGTTTACCCATAGATTTTAATGGGCTGAGTCAAAACATCTGGGTCCCTCTGAAGACCCATGTAGGATCCATTAAACTCTATGTGGGCTAACCCCTGTGGGGCCACCATGGAAGCTGTTGGGACCCATATGATTTAACCACATATATTCCATCTATGTATGCTGGCTGTTGAACTTCTCCGCTTGAAGCAGAGACTTTTACTCCCAACCTGGAGAGATCATTCCACCTTTTTCATGTTGGGAACCACAGCTACAGATTTACAGACTCTACTCCTGGTTGCTTCATACTCATCTACAGTACCCCACAGTGCATCCAGGTCATGGATTAAAGATGTCAGCTGAGCCCTCCTCCTCCCGAAACAGAAAACCTCCTAGAGATCTTGAGATCCTGTCCACAAAGAGGATCAGAGACAAGTGGCAGCTTTTGAGGAATCCACATTGGGAATTAGCTCTGATCATTTAACACAAACACATCAGCTCTTGTGTTCAAGTTCTTTTGTTCTTCTTTTAATATCTTTAGTGTTTAACTGCTTTTCTACTGTCTACCGTTCTGTTTGAGTCGTGAGCTTCTGGTCATCTGTTGCTTCATAAAGAACTTGACATAGACATTCCCTCACTAGAATTTCTCCCTGATTCTCCAAACTGATGTTTCTCTGACTATTGAAAGTAAAATACTGGCTGATCAGAACAAACTACTCAAATCCATGTTCATTTAACCTCATACATAGCATTATAGGCGTTAGCATCAACAGGTTAGCATGCTGATGGTGTAAACTGAACTTATATTTTATGTTTACTGATGTTTTTCTAATGTTGTGAGAAAATCTCTGTTGGCACCAAAGAGGCATTCTGGGTGTTTTTAGCTCAGCTGCAGTCATGCAGCAGGGAAACATCAGCTGCTTCAACACACAAACGCACATGTTTCTGTGGTTTTACATGAGTTTCACATGAGTACAGGCACATATGGACAGTGAGTTGGCTGTGGCGTGCTGCTTCCTGTGAGCTGGCCAGTAGGGACGTTAGAGTCTGGTCCAGTGAGCTCTCGCCACGTCTGTTGGTTCCTCTGTTATCTGTTCTGTTCTAATATGACCTTCTACTGTGTTACATTTCATCATGCTGTGTTACTTTATGTGACTCTAGCTGGGGTTTGTACATGTTTTATTGTCCTCTTATCTAATCTCATGTTGCTCTCATCATCCTGTCATAGTTGTACTCAGCTGTTTACAGTTTATGCTACACATCTCCAAAACAATGACGATGTTCTCCGTGCTCCACACTACATCAGCTTCAGAATGCTGTGGACACATTTAAAACAGGAGATGAAAGTTGTACAAAAACACTTGTACATGGGTGCTCAAGATGACAGCGTAAGGTAAAATGTGAAAAGTCTGGGATAGAAAACACAAGAAAAGAGGCCAGTGAGGTACAGCTGTGTGGGTCGATGCAGATCGATTCCCCCTCTGACAACTATCCTCACCACCCCGTCCAAGACCTTCAGTCCCACACTCATCAACGTCGCCACTCTCTCCTGATCTACCAATACCTCAATTATCAGATTGAATATCACACTCAATGGGCTGCAGGAGACTGGAAGCTATTCTCCAAGGAAGCCACTGCTGATGTCCAGCTGTTCACAGTTCAGTGACTGTGGAGACAAACAAAACCCTAAAAGCCTGCAGGGAAACACACTGAGAATTTAAACACTGAATACATGACAGGAGGGAGAGAGGACCAGAGTCAGCAATGTTTATGATATAAACACTTTGGTGATTCATGCACTTATTCAGTGGGATAGAAGAGACTTGCTGTGTTGTGTCTATGCTCACACGTTGGTCAGCTAGCTATAGGTTAGCACAGGGACACAGTGTCTATCTGGACAGGTTTGGATTTGACCCAGATTCCTTGCCTGGTGACTCTGCATCAGCAAATGTGCAACCTCCTAAGAACAGAATGAGATTGCAAAAACTTGCAGATCCATAATGTTTACAAGAGACACAGCCGCTCCACCCAAACCCACGGTAGAGACTTCTGGAGAGGCACCTGGCTGCAGCAAAATGCTCCACCTGTTTTATGCTGTTTGATTCTCATTGAATGAATCCACTTATAGGTGCACTGCTGTGTTATAAATTAGGCTTTAAAGTATTATCTAAGGGGCATTTATGAATAGATTAATAATCCTCATGTTAAGGCAGCACGTACACAGAGATAAGATTGTAATGTGAGTTAAAGACATAAACAGGTTATAGTGTGACCTGCAAAAAAATTAGGAAGCAAAAAGAGACAAATATAGCTATTAGTATGACACTGGTTGGTGTTAACCAGTGCCTAACCATGGAAACAGAGCTGACACCCATACAAAATAAAAATAAAGCAATATGATATAACATGATTGTTTTAGTGTTCTAATGATATCATTTTTGATATTTTATATAAATCACAACTGTATAATATCATTATATTGTACAAACTATAGTTCTACGTTGCTGTAATTAACAGACTGGTACCAGTAGCAGGTAAACTAGGATTGTGCAGGTTTACATCTGGGACCACATCACTCTTGACTAAAACTTCATCCATTTTTATTCCGTCATAGTTTTCAGCTTACTGTAAACCGCTCAGTCATCTGTCTGTTATTATTGAGGGTCATTACATCAATGTTTCAAAGTGTTTTTGTAAAAGAAACAGTCTTCAGCTGCAAAAACAGTTAAACACCTGATCCAGTATGAATGCAGAAAAAAACATTAACTTGATTTCGAAGCTCTTTCTGTTTTTAGAATATGTTCACAGCGTTTTTTGTAACTTTCAATAAAGAATTGTGGAAAAAAGGCGACATGACTTTAGGTCACGTGACCTCCGGGTTCAAACAATTACTTACTTCCGGTGGAGATACATTCGCCATTTTGGTGGGTGGGAGGGTGGGTTGGTTAGTTGGTTGGTTGGTCGGTCGGTCGGTCGGTCGGTCGGTTGGTTGGTTGGTTGGTTGGATGGTTGGTTGGTTGGTTGGAGGGAGGGTGGGTGGGTTGGTTGGGTGGGTGGGTTGGTTGGTTGGTTGGTTGGTTGGTTGGTTGAATCAAAATGTGCAGCTGTGCTGTGGTCAAACACCTTCACTGTGAGGAAACTTGACCAACCTGAACGGTGCCACTTTACCATATGGCTCCTGCTACAAATGGCTAACAAAAGGTTTATAGCACTTTATAAACATTAATAAGTATTCATTATGCTTTAATTATTGCATAGAAATAGACAAAACTGACTGCTTTCCTGTTAAATAGTGAGCCAAATATGGTCATGTATTTATTTAATCTATTAAACATTTCAGACTAAGTTACTACCTCACAAGCACAATGAGCATTTATAAACATAATTTTTAGCATCTAATATTGTATTTAATACTGTGATTTACAGGTGAAACTGGAGAATCTGGTGCAAAAGTTCATTTATGTCAGTAATTCAACCTAAAAGGTGAAACTAATCTATGAGACAGACTCATTCCATGCAAAGCCAGATATTTCAGCCTTTATTTGTTATAATTGTGATGATTATGGCTACAGCTGATAAAACCCCACATTCAGAATCTCAGACAATTAGAATATTGTAAAAAGGTTCAATATTCTAGACTCAAAGTGTCACACTCTGATCAGCTAATGAATCCAGAACACCTGTAAAGGGTTCCTGAGCCTTTAGATGGTCTCTCAGTCTAAGCTGGATTACTGACATTAATGGATTTTTGCACCAAAGTCTAGTTTTTACTGTTACGCCTGTAAACATCCACATCCATCAAATGCCTTAATGGTCAGGCACCCTCATACCTATCAGAGCTCCTACATAGGCATGTTTCTAGGAGAG
Organism: Aphyosemion australe; assembly: GCA_006937985.1. Classification (NCBI taxonomy): domain Eukaryota; kingdom Metazoa; phylum Chordata; class Actinopteri; order Cyprinodontiformes; family Nothobranchiidae; genus Aphyosemion; species Aphyosemion australe. Next base: position 155,146 of record SSNS01000158.1, on the reverse strand, counting down.
GGTTGAGGTCTGGAACCAAGTTGTTTTTAGAAGTTCCCAGGACGGTGACCCGGGGAGACCGAGCATTTTCAGCTGTTGCTCCTAAGCTGTGGAACAATCTCCCTCTAACTGTTAGGACGGCTGCAACCTTGGATGATTTTAAGTCTCTCTTAAAGACTCATATTTTTAGTTTGGCTTTTAATACTGAATGAGCAGAAACATTCAGGCTGTTTTTATCATTGATGTTTGTTTTAATTGAAATTTTCTCTTGGCGTGGTGTCCTTTTTGTGGTTTTATTGCCATGTACAGCACTTTGGTCACTTTGTGTGTGTAAAGTGCTTTATAAATAAAGCTTGATTGATTGATTGAAAAGGTTCCATCTTGTAAAACAAGTATTTATTTTGCTTGATAAACATTTATAAATGGCAAAATGTAGTCTTATTATAAAGTGTGAAACATGCCATCATAAACATTTGTAACACTAGCACAGAGCCTTACTCTAAACATTACAATTCCAATTTTCTGAAATGTTTAATATAGCATCTCTAGATGAAATATGTAATTGGACAGTTTTGGCTCACGATTAGGCAAGAAGCTGGTCAGTTAAGTCTATTTATCGCCCTTAATTAATGCATAATAAACACTTGTTATTGTTTATAAATTGTTTACAAAAAAAATTAATGCTGTATCTATAATCATAGACGTTCATGAGGGGAGCACTACACTGGTAATTTAGTCTTCTGAATTGAACTTCCAGAAACTTCTCCCACTGACTAACCCTAGCTTGATCACTGATGCAGTTCAGTGAAATCCTAAACAGAGAGGTGTTGAAGATTAGTGAAACTGAGCACAGACACTAATAAAGTAAATCTGTTTTATCCACCTCAGCATGCTGCTTTTGATCTGGCAGAGAGAATGGCTAACTTTTTAGAAGAGACCTTTAAAGTGTGTGTGTGTGTGTGTGTGTGTGTGTGTGTGTGTGTGTGTGTGTGTGTGTGTGTGTGTGTGTGCGTGTGTGTGTATGTGCGTGCGTGTGCATGCGTGCATGTGTGTGTGTGTGTGAAAACTGGGAGACAGTGATGAGCATGATTCAACTCAGTAGACCGAAGGCTAGCTCCCAGTGTCTTACACTTGTGCGTTGCTATGGAAACTGGGTATCCTCAATACGTCACATATGCCCATGTTTGGTCGAGTTTCCTGCTGCTTCCTGTGCCCCCCCATCATGATTTACTGTCTACGTCTATCTGCTGCTACCATTGATTAGACAAAATGCTCACTAAAAGAAAACAAACACATCCACGAGACACAAGCCTCAGCTGGTCTCACCACCGTATCACCATAATTAGAAACAGACACTTTGTTATCAACAAGGGCCTCTGACAGCTCATTGAAACAATTTCTCCTTGCATCAAAAGCAACTGCTCAATGTAAACCCAGAGGGCTTGGCGTGGCAGTTGGTACCAGACAGAATGCTACTTCCAGCACCATGTCACAAAGATCAGACCATCTCTAACTGGTTTCTAGAACATAACCATGAGTTCACTGGACCATGGCAGCAAGAACAAAAACAAAATGTAAAGAATGAACATTTGCATACTTAAATTTGGGGCAATGTTATTATGTAAATGAATGATGATATAAACCATTACATTAAGGGAACAATAAATAAAGAAAACAACATTTAACCTTTAGAATATTTTTGTTGTTTTGCTAAGTTCAATGCTACACGCGTGGGTTTTATGCACATTATGTTGTACTTTTAACACTGCTGCACCTGTGTAGAGCTGTCTGGCAGGTGGTGATCCAGCCAATAAAGCACTGTTTAGGGAAAGCTTGTTGGTGTATGCAGAACACTTAGACTACATTAGCCAAGGTTGCTGGAGCAGTTCTGGACGACAAGGCGCCAGGTATCAGACCACAGCATCCCGTTTGGAGGAAGAAGGACAATAAGGTCATGAAGAATCAGAGGCAGACAGATCAGACAACTTTTAGGAAGGCTTACAGGCTGACAGGGAGAGAGTTTGAGGTCCATCAATGTGAACCAGGAGAGGGGGAGTTGCAGTGAAACAGCCAAGGAGCAGACTGACCCTCCTCCCTCTCCTCTTCATCGATTCAGTGTTGCAGCAGGAGCAGCAGCATAACAAAACTCCTGAGCTCTGCAGTGGGAGCCTGACTGGGAAAACACCTGCATTTTCCTGCTGTTTCCTCGTGTCTTCCACCTTGTAGCCAAACCTTATCCCAAGCTGTAACATTTCTGTAAAAACACAATGCTGTGTTGGATTTTTTAGGACTCATTTCACTTTTACACCACATTGTCAAGTTTATAGATCAAATGTTGTTTCAGATGCAGTTTTAGTTCCATTAGTTCCAGAATCTTCCATTGCCTTCAGTGTGTTCACCCTGCAGCATCTTCTCTCTGTTGTACACGATAAAATCAGGAGCGTATGAGTATTCAGTTGGGATGTTGGTTTTCTCTTTGCATCCTCTGGCTACAGAAAACAGCAGCTGTGGATGCACCAGGCAGTAAGGAAAGGGTGACAACAATAAGAGAGACATGCAGGGCTTTCAGGAAAATGATGCTGATGGGAGACAGAATCATGAATGACAACAACTGACACTCTTCGGTTGTTTTAGAGCCAAGCCTGAAGAAAACAGTGGTCTGATACAGCATGCTCCTTTTGAAATGTAATGCTCTAATATTAAAGAGACTATGTGGAAGTTTAACAGCTAATACAAGTATAGAAATTTAAAAATTCTTCCTCATACATTCTCCTGCAATGCCCTGGTCCTGTAGAATGAGCCCTGGCATTTTTACTGTGATTGCCTCTGTAGGCCTGTAAACTCACAGAAAAGATCATGCTCGGGTCGAGCAAGCAGGCTTCCCCAGTGTCCTCCAGAGGCAGCGTAATGCGTGATGACGTCATGCGCCCGCACCGTTTGTTTGCCAGCTCCCGTCAGCCCAGGCAAGAGGAGAGAGAGAAAAAAGACGAGTTATCCGACACCGTGCACGTTCCCTCAATGACTGACAACACGCAGCATCTGACCAGCGTCAGATGTGCCGACAGACAGGTGGATCCATGCAGGTGGAGAGGAAATATAGATCAGGAGCACAAGAAAGTAAAAGTCATAACCAGAGGAGTGTGTTGTTGGAGCAAAAAAGAAAAACTTTGTGGGCATAAACATCCCAGCTTCTGTTCATGAGACAGAATAAGGATAATTGTGTCTGGATGTGGAGAATAAATTATGCAGCAGCCCTGGTTATCATTTATGAGAAGTCTTGGTAAATGCAGAAACATGCAGAGCTTTTATCATTTGAGTCATAACCTATGTTTTTGTAATTGATGTTTTCTGTTTGTTTTCGTAGCATCAAATCGATGGAGCTGAAAGAACTCTTTAGATGAGGAACAAGCCAATAGTTTGGAAACAGTGTGTAAGTAACAAATTATTCTCATAGAAATGCAATGGCTATATGTCAGGATATATAATCATGTTCTGCTGCTGCTTTTACTTCCAGACTAGAGCTGGAAAGAGAAGGAAGGAGCTTTAGACCCGTATGATTCAGATTATGTATCTCCAATATCAATAAGGTATGTTTTATTATTGTTTTTTTTAATACCATAGTAACATCCCCACTCTCACTTTCTATTCACTGATTATATAACATTTATTTGTCTTGTGCAATAGGTGTGCATCACAGGATGAGGTTGACCAACTTCCTTGCATTGGCCTGGATGAAGCTGACAATTATAACAATTATAATTATATAACAATTATAATTATTATATAGGCTAACAATTATATGTGCTATTTTTCACTCAAAATGCTAAAATTCTGCTTACAATAGTGACCTGCACAGAACCAAAAACTAATGCTGCTACACTCTGTGTATTTTTGCACATATTATTGTTGATTTTATATTTATATCATTTCTGCATTATTTTTTGTATTCTTTTACGTTTTGCACCAAAGGGAGTGGCACTCCAATGTCGCTGTACCCTGTACAAAATCAATAAAGGCTATTCTATTATATTATATTATATTATGTTATATTATATTATATTATATTATATTATATTATATTATATTATATTATATTATATTATATTATATTATATTATATTATATTACGGAGCGGTAAGCGAAAAGGAGGGGGTCTGGCTGTGTTTATTAATGAGAGATGGTGCAACCCGGCGCATGTGACCATTAAACAAAAACTCTGCACAAAAGACATTGAGATACTGGCTGTTGGTCTCCGGCCCTATTATATCCAGAGAGAGTTTTCACATGTCATAGTGTTAAATGTGTACATCCCCCCCTCGGCTGACGCAGTTGCTGCATGCGAGCTGCTCCAAAGTTCTGTGGAGAAGCTGCAGACAGCTCATCCAGACGCGCTTGTTCTCATCAGCGGGGATTTTAATCATGCATCTCTCTCCTCCACTCTCCCCACTTTTACACAGTATGTTAAGTGTCCCACAAGAAATTTCAATACAATTGATCTTCTGTATGCTAATGTCAAAAACGCATACACTTCCTCCCCCCTGCTGCCGCTCGGCCGCTCAGACCACAATCTCATCTACCTGAAGCCTGAATACACACCCAGGGTGATTAGGGAGCCTCCTCAGAAAAAAACTGTGAAAGTGTGGAATGAGGAATCAACAGAAATTCTGAGGGACTGTTTCCAAACCACTGACTGGGAAACACTCTGCAGCGCCATGGTGATGACCTTGACAGCCTGACCCACTGTGGAGTCAGGGTTAGGGTTAGGGTTAGGATGGAATCAGCCCCAGACTGCTCAGAGACTGTGCTGACCAGCTGTGTGAAGTGGTCACACACATGTTCAACCTGAGCCTTCGACTGGAGCAGGTCCCCATCCTGTGGAAGACCTCCTGTGTGGTTCCAGTCCCCAAAACATCACATCCCAGGGAACCAGACCATTACAGACCTGTTGCCTTGACCTCCCACCTGATGAAGACTATGGAGAGACTCATCCTCACCCATCTGCGTTCAGTGGTGACCCCAGAAATAGACCCACTTCAATTTGCATACAAACCAAACATGGGGGTGGAGGACGCCCTCATCTACCTGCAGCACCGGGCTCTGAATGACCTTGAAATGCAAAAAAGCACTGTGAGGATCATGTTCTTCGACTTCTCCAGTGCCTTCAACACCATCCAGCCGTGCCTACTGCAGCAGAAGATGAGGGGTGCAGGAGTGGATGAACATCTGACCTCATGGATCACCAACTACCTCACCAACAGGCCACAGTACGTGAGGCTGCACAACTGTACATCTGAGGTGGTTGTGTGCAGTACTGGAGCTCCGCAGGGTACAGTGCTCTCACCCTTTCTCTTCACCTTCTACACCTCGGACTCCACCTACAACACCAGCAGCTGTCACCTCCAGAAGTTCTCTGATGACTCGGCCATCGTCGGCTGTGTGTCTGAGGGGAACGACCAGGAGTACAGGTCAGTCATCATGGACTTTGTGGACTGGTGTGAGCGTAACCACCTTCGCTTGAACACCAGTAAAACAAAGGAAATGGTGATTGACTTCCAGAGAAACACTCCTCCTCACTCACCAGTAAACATTCAGGGAGCAGACATTGAGGTGGTGGACACCTTTAAGTACCTGGGTGTTCACCTCAACAGTAAACTGAACTGGTCCCACAACACAGATGCTCTGTATAAGAAGGGCCAAAGC
>SSNS01000158.1:97857-135685 GCA_006937985.1 Aphyosemion australe | reverse complement strand
GACTGGTAAATGGAGAGCTTTGCTTTCTGGCTCAGCTCTCTCTTCACCACGACAGACCGGTACAATGCCCGCATCAATGCAGATGCAGCACCAATCCGTCTATCAATCTCCCGATCCATCTTTCCCTCTCTCGTGAACAAGACCCCGAGATACTTGAACTCCCCCACTTGGGGCAGGACCTCGTCCCTGACCTGGAGAAGGCATTCTACCCTTTTCCGACTCCGGACCATGGTCTCGGATTTAGAGGAGCTGATTCTCATCCCAGCTGCTTCACACTCGACTGTGAACCGCTCCAGCGAAAGCTGGAGATCACGTTCTGATGAAGCCAACAGGACCACATCATCTGCAAAAAGCAGAGACCTGATCCTTAGGCCACCAAAACGGATCCCCTCACCACCTTGGCTGCACCTAGAAATTCTGTCCATAAAAGTTATGAACAGAATCGGTGACAAAGGGCAGCCTTGGCGGAGTCCAACTCTCACCAGAAACGAGCCCGACTTACTGCCGGCAATGCGGCCCAAGCTCTGACACTGGTAGTACAGGGACCTAACAGCCCATATCAAGGGGCCTGGTACTCCATACTCCCAGAGTACCCCCCACAGGGCCCCCGGAGGGATGCGGTTGAACGCCTTCTCCAAATCCACAAAACACATGTAGATTGGTTGGGCGAACTCCCACGCACCCTCCAGAAGCCCCGTAAGGGAATAGAGCTGGTCCAGTGTTCCAGGAAACCAGAAAACCACATTGCTCCTCCTGGATCCAAGATTCGAGAATCCGACGGACCCTCCTCTCCAGAACCCCTGAATAGACCTTACCAGGGAGGCTCAGGAGTGTGATCCCCCTGTAGTTGGAACACACCATGCGGTCCCCCTTTTTAAATAGGGGGACCACCAACCCGGTCTGCCAATCCAGTGGAACTGCCCCCAATGTCCACGCGTTTTTGATGAGTAGCATACCGTCCCCACTACAAATAGTGTTGGTATGCTTTCCCCTCCTGAGGCGCTGGATGGTGGACCAGAAGCCGTATGGAAGTGTTGCTCCATGTTCTCACCAAACTCCTCCCACACCCAGGTTTTTGCCTCTTGAACCACCCGAGATGCATTTCACTTGGACTGCGGGTACCTATCAGCTACCTCTGAGTTCCACAGGCCAAAAAAACCCTATAGCTCTCCTTCCTAAGCTTGACAGTATCCCTAACCGCTGGTGTCCACCAGCGGGTTCAGGAGATGCCGCCATGACAGGCACCAACGATCCTGCAGCCGCAGCTCCGGTTCACCACCTTGACAATGGAAGCATGGCCCACTCTGACTCATTATTACTAGCACCCTGTCCAAGGACTCCAGAAAGGGTGGGTAGTCTGACCTGCAGTTTGGTGCAAAGGCACAAACAACAGTAAGGACCTCTCCCCCCACACAAATGGTAAAATGGTAAATGGCCTGTATTTGTATAGCGCCTTCTTAGGGTTCTACAACCCCCCAAGGCGCTTCACAACACAGTCATCCACCCATTCACACACATATTCACACGCTGGTGGGGATGAGCTACATCATAGCTACAGCTGCCCTGGGGCGCACTGACAGAGGCGGGGCCTGCCGTACACTGCCGCCACCAGTCCCTCCGACCACCACCAGCAGGCAAGGCGGGTTAAGTGTCTTGCCCAAGGACACAACGACAGCGACAGACTGAGCGGGTCGCGAACCTGCAACCTTCTGATTGCAAGGCAGCCACTTAACTCCTCTGCCACCATTGCCCAAAGGCAGAGAGGCTACTCTCTCACTCACTGGGGTAAACCCCAACATACGGGCACTAAGATGGGGGAAATCAGGAGTATGCCCACCCCTGCCTGGCACCTCTCAGTTGGGTCAACTCCAGAGTGGTAGAGTGTCCAACCTCTCTCAAGGAAACTCAGAGCCAGAGCCATGCGTCGAGGTGAGTCTGACTATATCAAGCTGGAATCTCTCAACCTCACACACCAAATCATGCTCTTTCCCCACCAGAGAGGTGACATTCCACGTACCAAGAGCCAGTTTCTGTAGCCAAGGTTCAGACTACTAAGGTCCCCAATTTTTGTTACCACCCATCTCACACTGCACCCGACCCATTGTCAAACCCTCCAGTATGCTGCTGTTTCTCTGCTCCTCCTACTGACTGGCATGTGTGTGTGTGTGTGTGTGTACGCGTGTGTGTGTGTGTGCTTGTTAACATCTCATTTCTCTGATGGAGAAACTACGAGAGCATGCAGGGGTGGGGTGGGGTGGGGTGTTGAGGTTAATGCTGTCAGTCACTGCCTCAGCACTGCAGCTCTCTCAATCCACCAGATGACATCTCCTTTAAGTGCATTTTTCAAACAGGAAGTGTGGGTGGATATGACTCTGGATGGGGGGTGAATTACTCTTTAAGTTATCAGAAATTATCATTGTGGATATTGAGAATGTTATTATGGATTATTTGGAATGATATTTTTTTTACTAGGAACAATAGATTTTTAGATATTTTGAATATATATCTGCATAATAAATGTTAAAACAGCCTGACCTAAGTAGTGTGCAGATATGCACCTGCAGCACTAGTGCTGGGTACACCCCTTCATATGTGAAAGCATCATTTAACTGACAAATCATACAAACAATGCTTTTGTATTATTTTCAGCAACACAAATAAAACATTATATAAAACATTGTTTCTCTCCCTCTCATTTGTCCTTTAACACTCATAATAACACAGGTACTAACGAAGCACAGGCGGATGTACATTAAAAAAATTTGAGGTGACCACTGGAGTCAAAAAGTGCTGATTTGATGTGTTCTCTGCTTGGTTCCTAGATGTTAGGCATTTTGAGTCAAAGAGTGAAGGTTATAGATGCAGGCTGTTAAAGGAGGTTCTTGAGAGGTGGACAGTGTTTTTCTGTCCTTAGGAGAAACTTGTGGGCCTACAAAGGTATTTGCACTAAAGTCTCTTGCATTGGAATAATGAAACAAAATTCTTCATCTGTAGTATGATATTGGGTCCTTGTACTCAAACAAGACCTGGCCAAAGTGTTAATTACATCTTTATCATTTAGATTAGCTGCAACAAGATTCCTTGCTGACTCACTCATTTTAGCTAAGTTGTATGAGGCCAGCTGCTTACACTTCCGATGGCTATGAAACTATCAAGATGTGCCCACATTTGTCCGTTTGACTTTCATTCAATATATTCAGACTTCAATCAATATATTCAGACTTTCAATCAATATATTCAGACTTCAATCAATATATTCAGACTTCAATCAATATATTCAGACTTTCAATCAATATATTCAGACTTCAATCAATATATTCAGACTTTCAATCAATATATTCAGACTTCAATCAATATATTCAGACTTCAATCAATATATTCAGACTTCAATCAATATATTCAGACTTTCAATCAATATATTCAGACTTCAATCAATATATTCAGACTTTCAATCAATATATTCAGACTTCAATCAATATATTCAGACTTCAATCAATATATTCAGACTTTCAATCAATATATTCAGACTTCAATCAATATATTCAGACTTCAATCAATATATTCAGACTTTCAATCAATATATTCAGACTTCAGACCGATTCTGATATAAATATATAATAATTTCCTGAATGGCATGCCATAATATATATATATATATATATATATATATATATATATATATAAATAGTTTGAACAACTGAGTAATTGCCTTGATAGAAATAAATATTGGTAATTTAAACACAAACTTAAATTAGTCATACACTGTAACTACAGACTTTTTTTGGATGACATTTAGTTATTGATTCAGGGAGATCAAACATTAATAAATGATAAATTATATATATAAAAATGTCAAAAACAGAGATTTAATGAGTAAAACCTCTTCACTTCTCTCACTTGGATTCAGAGGTTTATCCTCAGATATTTTCAAACATTGTCACATATGGTGAAAAATATTTAATAACCTTTATGTCCACAGTGAGAGTTTAAGAGTTGAGTTTAAGTTTTGCATCAGTAAAATTCCCCCATATCTACTCTAGAGGTGTTTTTGTGGTGTGCTCTTCTGACTGATTGTTGCAGTAAACCGTTACACTAAAGCCAGAGTTTAGTTTCTTCAGTCTTTGCTCCTTTGCATCATGCTGCATTCATGCTTCTATCAGTTTCTCTGTCCTTGCTGCTGAGAAACACACCAATAGACCTGGGAAACTGTTACCTACCATATCTGCATCAATCTCATTCTCTACTAAGTTAAATATTTAAGAGCACAAACCACCTGCGTGCTCAAGCTCGTATCATGACGCGACTACCACCACGCTTTACGAGCTTAAAGAGATGACTCAGTTTTAAATAGATTTGCAAATAGATTTTTGAACTTTATTTTTTCTCCTTTTGTTCTGCTCACAATGTTTTTAAAGTGCATTTTTTGCTAACTCTGCACACTCAATATTCCATTAAGCAGCTTGAAATGTCTGATTTAAGTAACTCTGCTGAAAAACGTGCCCTTTTGCCACGTCCCTCTACCTCTGCAGAGGAACTGCAAAAAGCTAAAACACCTGCCTGACTTCTACATTGTGTTTAATTTTTTCACTCTGGATTACATTGATGAAAAATAAAAAATTTAGTTAGAAAATACAAGAAATAAAACCAAAAAAGAGAGACGTTGCATGCAAGTGTCTGTGTGGGCATTATGCTACAAGAGTGAGTGAACATTTTCAGGTCCTTGTGTGTTAAATGTCACTATCAGATGGTGTGAGTCAGGATTTATCCATTCTTTATTGTTGTTTAACTATCTGATTTATTTCCTGAAATAATATTTTCTCTATTAAAGCCATACTATGCAACTTTTTCATAGCACCGCATTTGCAAATTCAGAGTGGCGGTCCGGTCCCTGTTGGACTCAGAAAATGGAGCTGACATGCCTGGTGCTGCCGTCTGCTTCCAGCATGTTTCCTGCATGTTTGATTTAGTGATGAACCGCTCCTGTAGACACTAATGAAGGCTGAGGAGACATTTCAGCAGTTAGATTAGGGTGTTAAAAAGACGAACACACAGCGAGGAGAAAAGTTTCACTTTCACTGTTTGTAACGAACACTAGGGGGTGCCAAAAACAAGCCCAAACTGCCAAGCGTTCCTTTAAATTTCATCTAATTTTCCCAATCATGTATTACTTATTTAAAAACAACAACAGGAAAATTAAAATGTGAGAGTCAAATAAAGGCCATTTCTGAAGCTCTTTCTAGCCACCTTCTTTTATAATCAACTTTTCTATAAAGCATGTGCTTTTTTGGGATTTAATTATCCAGATTAACATGAATGTGATAAAGGTGAAAATTGCAGTCATTTCAAGAAACGTATCATCTCATAGCCTGACCTGTATTTAAAAGCAAAATGTCATCTTAGATTTCAAATTAAAAGGTGTGTTCATAAAATCTCCAAACTAAATTCAAGTCTGTCATTTTTTAGACTTTTTTCTTCGATATTTGATTCTTAAATTGTCACAAAATGTTTTATCTTTTACAGTTTTACATTCCCTTTAATAGTAGACTGAATTATATTTGCGTTTGTTCACAGCAAGACTTCTTTGAGCGTCTTTACATCATGTACACCACCGGCTACGCCGTGTCCTTCAGCTCCCTGCTTGTGGCCATCATGATCATTGGATATTTCAGGTGAGAAAGCTTTTTTCTCTAAATTATCTTTGGCCTAAAAACTTTAAACTACTGGTTATAAAAATGTAAAAAGCCCCTATTATGGTGTCTATGCTGCTTTCATGTGTATGATTTAAACTTTAAAACTTTCTCATACTTTCAGAAAGGTGTCAGGAGGCCTTTCAAAACAATATTTAACACCTGTCAGCCACACAGGTAGTTGCTAACAAATACCCACCGGAGGCCGCGTTGAGATTTGTGTTCGCTCCCAGAGCTGATGCAGATCTGAACCAGTGTGTAGAAAAAAAAACTGTGTGACATTTGAAACTCTTAGATTCTAAAGTGGCAGCTCTTTGTTTTTGTCACTCCATGCGTCACTCTCTCTTTGCACAAAGTGGTAGTCTGCTTTTGAAACAATAGAGAAGTCCTCTGCAGTCCAATGGCAGAAAAGAACATCCAGAGAGGTCTGCAATGGATAAGTCAAAATAAAATGATTTTGTGATCAGAATTAGATAAGCCATAGTTTTTGAAAAGTTGTACTATAGATGTAATCAAAGCAGCAACTCTCATTGAGAAGACATCTAGGAGTTTTCTGGGGAGCCTATGCACTGTAAAATCTGATTAGTTCAGCTTACCTGAAAAAAGTGTGCAAACCGATTGCACTTAAAATTATTAGCACACAGAACCAGAATAAAATTACTTTAAATAAGATAAACTAAAAATAAGTACTTAGACATTCTCTCACTGAACTAGTATTTCTGAGTTGTATTTACTTAACTACTTAACTTGACCTTGACCTTGACCTTAAGCAAATATTTACAGTAGGGGTGAGACTTGACTAAAAAAAATTATTTAATTAATTAGGAGGTTTGTAATTAATTAATCTTGATTAATTGCATTTTAATTACTCAAGAAAATTTTACCAAAAGCAATTTTTAAATTAAAAATAATGAGACAGAGGATCAAACAGTAAACAAGGATATTATCATTGTAAACTCAAGCTTTTAATTTCTAAAAAAATGCTTTTTAATTATTCAAATATCACTGTGTGATATGCAACTAGACCACCAATCAACTAAAATGTATAATTGCAAATAGAAAATACCTGCAAAGGGTTTCTGAGCCTTTAAATGGTCTCTCAGTCTAGTTGAATTACTGAAATGAATGGACCTTTGCACTTTATTCAAATTTTTCCAGTTTCACTTGTTTGTGTAATTGGGTGTTTTTATTACAATTTCTATTACTCATAATCTGGTAAAAGCATATCTTATCTAAAAATTAAAAAATGTAAAAAGGACACTAGAACAGACGATGTCTGAAAAATGTCCGTGTTACAAAGTTTTTTTTATTGTTTAACTTTTACCCTTAGATGAAGAGGTCGACATGTTTTCCCAAGTCCAAGCAAGACACGTTCTTAGTAGCTGTCAGCAGAGCAAGGCTACTTTGTTGTGTGCGTCAGTAAAAATCAGCGTACCGGAAACTCGTGCAAAGGTTCCGCCTTGCTTGAAACTCAGGCTGTGATTAAATGCGTGAATTTCTTTTAACGCAGGGGTACCCAATCCTGGTCCTGGAGGGCCGGTATCCAGCAGGTTTTAGTTTGAACTCTGCTTCAACACACCTGATTTCAATCAGCAGATGATTAGCAGGCTCCTGCAGAGCTTGGTGAGCTGCTGCACAGGTGATTCAACCACTGAATCAAGTGTGTTGGAGCAGAGAAACAACTAAAATGTGCTGGATACCGGCCCTCCAGGACCAGGATTGGGCACCCCTGTTTTAACGCGTCATTTTTTTCTAATTAATTTATCATAATTAACGCGTTAAAGTCCCACCCCTAGTTTAAAGTCTTTGTACTACTTTGCCTTTAACTTACATTTAAGTTCATTTTACTTTGTATGCATTAGTGACTCCAACACATAATTGCCCAGTCCAGTGTATGTATTGTTTTAAGAGTGGCTGCAAATACTATGAACTCTTTAAACTCTCTGTTTCTTTTTAATTTAATTGATTAAAAAAAACATTTAATCTGGATTCTATGTGGCAAAGTTATATTAAAGTTGTGCAGATGGACAAAAGAAATATTTATTTCACCTTTTTTAGTAGAGGTTGATTAATGAGTAAAGGTCAAGAGTCAAGATTCAGGTGTTAAAATATCTTTGGTTTATATTTTAGCTTTTCCTTTGATGAGACATATTAAATAAAACATTTTAAAAATCAAGAATTTTAGAAATTATTTTCATGTGAAGCAGTTTGCTGAATCCAATTATAATCTTTATTTCTGCTCCAGTTCTTGAATTGACTCAAATTCTGCCACCAGATTCTTTATTTAGAGATACACATTTGACACTGAAGTGGGAAAAAACCCCAAATTTTATAAGCTCAGAGTCTTTCAGAAACTCGGTGGATGTCATCATCTTATAAAAAGATGGTTAACTCTAGTTTAATGCTTGTCAAAAATGCTTCTGAACATTTGGGAAGGAAAGCTGTGGAGTGATGCTCTTTGTGACTGATGTCTAACCTAATGCTAAAGGTCTGCTGCTTGAACCACATGACACCTGAAGCTGATATATTAGTCATTCTCCTTTTTCTTTGACACCTTGGAACAAAAAAACTGGTTCTAAGTCAAAAGGCAACAGAATCTGCGACTCCACTGAGCGAAGGACACCGCCGATCGAGCAGCTCAAAGCAGTCTGAACAACTCTCCAAAGGAGGTCAGGGACAAAGCTCTGGGCAGATTACGGCTGAATTAGAAATATCAAAAACGTCGGAAATCCCTCAAGCAGCGTTCAGTGAAGTGTTAGGAAATGGAAACAACATGCCTCCACAAAAAGATAAATCAAAGGGAGCCCCTCAAAGTTAATCTGAGAGGTCAAAGGAAACCCACGAAGAACTCTTTTACTGGCACCACTTAAAGTGTTACTCTCCAATGAGAATTCTATGTGAAAAGTGAAAAATAGATTTAATAAAAGCAAACAAAAAAAGACTTTGTAGGTTTTTGGTCCAAGATCTTCTCTTCACAGGGGAGAGATGCTCAGAGAGCATTTCAACTATGGCAACTCACTTTAACTTTAACACAGCGGCACTTCAGTAAAATTATGAGGCAGCAATTCAATTTTGACTTGGTTTATATATAAAAGCAGAGAAAATGGTAACAAGAACACAAAAACAGGCCTGGACTCTTTGGGCTGTCTCCAAAACGTAACCAGAGCTTCTGATATAGGCTGCCTGTCTGGCTCGCCATTCCTTTATGTGAAAAGCAGGTAACTGTGTGTGTAAGACGAGGCCACATGATACGTCCTATTCAGACTGAAAACATAGTGAATCCTTGGGCGTTTGCACCTAAATAAGCGATTGAGGAACTGGCTAAAACAATCCCCACCAGTTTAGACCAGATTATATTTCAAAGGTCAGCTAGAAACTGGAGAAACGGACCCAGTTAAGTTAACCCTCAAATAACCCAGTAACTTGACAGATGCCTGCAAAAGGCCCTCACTGGTAAAAGATTTTATCAGAAATCAGAGGCTTCACTCATTTTTGTCTGGGAGAAAGTTAGAGTTTTGAACGGAGGATTCTAACTTTAGGGATGCTAAAACATTTAGTTGTAAAACAAAACGGTGATTGGATCATTTGTTTTAATGACAACAGAGCATCAAACTTAATACTGAAAGATGTTTTGGTGAGTTTAAAATTTGCTTTCATGTGTTTCATCAAACAAATTAACTTCAGCAAAAGTTTCTTGTCAAGAACTCAGTTTGAATATTTTGAGATTACATTTTTGATGGAGCTCCTTCTTTAGTAAACAGAAACCAACGTTTCTAACAGCTTTTCATTTTGTAATTTTGCTCAGACGCTTCCCAGGTTTATTACTTTTTTTCAGCAGGTGCAATAATCCGTGATTACTTTAAAAGCCTTTTAGGAAATCCCTCTTCTCCTGACGCTGTATGGATTACAGGAACGCTCAACTGAAATTGTCCAATCAGAAAATTCCAAGACTCAAAAGGAAATGATGGAAAAGAAAGAATCAATCTTAAACATGTTATAAATATGCATTTTTTTTCTTTTATAACAGATATTAATATATCCCTTGTTGTCCCAGGAAATCCAAACCTGTGTAAAAACTTTGATTTTAGACATTTTCCAACTAGTGGAGAAGTTAAAATAAAAATGTACACTGTAAATATGGTTTCCTTCAAAGTACTTAAAAAATGTTTGGTCAACTAACTAGTATTTTAATTTGTTTCTACACTAAAACCTGTTTCTTTTATATTACACCCCACACCCCAAAAAAACAAATAAAAATAAATAATTAAGGCAACATTTCCCAATTTTTTTAAGTTTAGTCACCTGATTAGTATTTTGACTATGGAAAATGTAATAATTTCACATTTTTCTACACTAAAACCTTTATTTGATGTTATTTGACTGAAAATAGAGAAAAAAAGAATAAAATCAGTAAAACCTGTATAATAAAAATTGTACTTCAAATGCAAATTAGGAAAAGCCCCTGAGACAGAATTAACTGGAGAGATTATTTATCCTTGCAGACCTTGGAGTATGTTGGGATAACCCAGGGAGAGCTAGAGAACATCACTTGGGATTGGGATGCTGAGACCTGTAACCTCCACAAGCCAAGCTTGGATAAGATGAAAATAAACAGATAAACTAAAGATTAGACATTTTGGAGTTCAAAATTGGACATAGCAAGACATTTTATTCAGTTTTATACACAAAACCCTAAAGAAACAAAAGATATAGTTAGTAAAGAGAGAACAAGAAGTTAAAACGTATATAATCCTAATAATCCAGATTGGGTTGGAATGAAGGCAACTGGACTTCTTTGGTTTCTTGAAGACGTTTCGCTTCTTATCTGAGGAGTTTTGTCAATTCTGACTGGAATATGGGAGGGTCGATCTTATAAACTGTAGCTGTCTATTGTTGCTTAGCGAGCAGAAACTACCTATGAATATCCCTCCTCCTTACCCTGAAACCTCTTCAAGAAACCAAAGAAGTCCAGTTACCTTCATTTCAACCCAATTTGGATTACCATGACCTGGATGACTGAGAACCTTCACCAGCAAATCCTAATAATAATAATAAACTGTTTGGTAAATTGAAAACAGAGTTTTATGATGTTTGATTGGAATAAATAAAAAAGTTTCTAAAGGAAATCAACCAAAAAGATTCCAGAAGATTTTTATTTGAAATGAATAACAAAGCATGTTTTCTTTTGCATAATTTTAAATTCAAAAGACCATTCAAACAAAGCAGGTCTCAGATCTGCAGTGTTTGACTTAATAAAGCAGCCTAATCTTTGATCTTCATCAACCTCACAGAATTTAATGCCGTTTGTAACGAAAAATCTTTAATGGGATGTAGAAAGAAAGCCACAGAAAGATCTTAAATTCAGTCAACGGAGACTCAGGTGCACAGCAATTAACTCCTCGTCATCAACAAAAAAGCAAAATATTACGAGCAGCCATCCAGATTAAAGATTCACAGAATTTCCAACCCTGAAAAGTTTGAGTATGCCAGCCATCACATTGAAGGTTGCTATGTCCTTTTACGTTAATTCCAAACAGCAGCTGCTGCAGCATTAGCCCTGGCGGAAAGGAAAACTCTGCTTAACACTGATTCTTCACTCCTGCAATCACAGAGAGCAACAAAACAGGCTGCAGATCTCACACAAAGAGGGGACTGCTCAGCGTGCAGAGGTGCTGCTGGCTTCTAATATAAAAATTCTGCAAGCACCACAACGTGTCAAAGCCGGAGCCTTTTACCTGTAACGAGGGGAGGGATAAAAAGTCCCTGACAGTTTTTTCACCGCTAGTTTACCATGCATTAGAAAAAAAACATCTAAAGCTTTGTGTTACAGTTCTCGTTAGGATGATGGTTGGCGGGCGTCTTGCAGCATTCTGCAGAAAGGCAAAGGTGCCATTTTCTGGATAATCTATTGATCCTGTGTCTTTTTCTTTAGGTGCGCCTTCAATTTAACAACGTTACATACCTGACTGTATTTTATAAATAAAAAATTAAGCATGAAGCGTTTTCTTTTTCATCAACCTGCATAGATTAAAAAAAGAGGACATTAACTTTGGTTAAATCTTTTGGCTATAATTGAGTAATTATGACACAGGTCAGTGTGAAGAATATTTCAAACTCACATCCTCATTTGATCTTGGTGTCAGGATCACTTCTCGCACACTGAACTTTCTCTCCTGTGGTTTCTTTTCCTGGTTTTTAGCCCTCTGCATAAATGCTGATTGAACTCTTTTTCTCTCTCTTGAGAGCACCGTAACTATCATCCAGTAAAATCTGTTTTCTTTGCAGGCGCCTGCACTGCACCAGAAACTATATCCACATGCATCTGTTTGTGTCGTTCATGCTGCGAGCCGTCAGCATCTTTGTCAAGGACAAAGTTGTTTATTCAAGTGCCGGATTGCAAGACTTTGACTCAGCACTGCTGGACAACTTGAAAGCAGTCAGTGTTGCATCGCTGGACAAGTCTCAATATGTAAGTACTCGTGCTTTATTTACTTTAATTTTTTAGTTTTTCTAATTTTCTTCTCCAGTTATACTCTAAACTTGTAATAGATACAATATCTGGTTCTGTGCATCCTCATAAAGCATCACAATCTCTCTATTACACAGATAAGAGCAGTTGTGACAATAAAACGATGCGATAAAAAACAGAAAAAGGAATCAGGCTTCGTAACATTTATTCATCAAAAAATCTCTGCTTGCATGAATCCATTCACTTATTTACCTTTGAGATTTCCTGTTGACCTTTCTAAACACTACTTAATTACTGCAAGCAGCTTGTGTTAGTGTACTATAAGCATTTTACTTAACATAATTATAGTTATTGACTTTAGCAGGTGATCTGCATTGTAAATGCAATCAGCCAGAGGTTATTTTCTTATTTTTATTTTAAAAAACACTCACAACTTCTTTGCTATGAATTTGTGGTAACACTTTACAATAAGGGGCCCTTTATTAATGTTACTTAGTGCATTATTAAGCATTAATAAACAAAGGGTCCTTCTGTTATTGTTTTTGGAATTGTTAAGTGTCCTTAAGGTTAGGATAAAGGGCCAGGGAGGGGGTGTCTGCTTAGTAATGCATTACTTAATATGGTTAAGCAGTTGTTAATACTTCATTTAATAGTTTATTAATGCTTAATAATGCACTAAGTAAAAGTTAATAAAGGGCCCCTTATTGTAGTGTTACTGAATTTGCTAAAAATAAAAATAGTATAACTAGGAATTTATAACAAAATAAATAAATTAATAAGTAAGTGAGTAAGTGAGTGAGTGAGTGAGCGAGTGAGAGAGTAAGTGAGTAAGTAAGAAAGTAAATAAGTGAGTGAGTGAGTGAGTAAGTAAGTGAGTAAGTAAGTGAATAAGTGAGTAAGTAAGTGAGTAAGTGAGTAAGTAAGTAAGTAAGTAAGTAAGTAAGTAAGTAAGTAAGTAATAAGTGAGTGAGTAAGTAAGTGAGAAAGTAAGTGAGTGAGTGAGTAAGTAAGTAAGCAAGCAAGCGAGCAAGCAATTAAGTAAGTAAGTAAGCGAGTAAGTAAGTAAGTGAGTGAGTGAGTGACTAAGCGAGTAAGTAAGTAAGTAGTGAGTGAGTAAGTAAGTAAGTGAGTGAGTGAGTAAGTAAGTAAGCAAGCAAGCGAGCAAGCAATTAAGTAAGTAAGTAAGCGAGTAAGTAAGTAAGTGAGTGAGTGAGTGACTAAGCGAGTAAGTAAGTAAGTAGTGAGTGAGTAAGTAAGTAAGTGAGTGAGTGAGTAAGTAAGTAAGCAAGCAAGCGAGCAAGCAATTAAGTAAGTAAGTAAGCGAGTAAGTAAGTAAGTGAGTGAGTGAGTGACTAAGCGAGTAAGTAAGTAAGTAGTGAGTGAGTAAGTAAGTAAGTGAGTGAGTGAGTAAGTAAGTAAGCAAGCAAGCGAGCAAGCAATTAAGTAAGTAAGTAAGCGAGTAAGTAAGTAAGTGAGTGAGTGAGTGACTAAGCGAGTAAGTAAGTAAGTAGTGAGTGAGTAAGTAAGTAAGTGAGTGAGTGAGTAAGTAAGTAAGCAAGCAAGCGAGCAAGCAATTAAGTAAGTAAGTAAGCGAGTAAGTAAGTAAGTGAGTGAGTGAGTGACTAAGCGAGTAAGTAAGTAAGTAGTGAGTGAGTAAGTAAGTAAGTAGTGAGTGAGTAAGTAAGTAAGTGAGTGAGTGACTAAGCGAGTAAGTAAGTAAGTGAGTATGTAAGTAAGTGAGTGAGTGAGTAAGTAAGTAAGTAAGTAATAAGTGAGTAAGTAAGTAAGTAAGTAAGTAAGCAAGCGAGCGAGCGAGCAAGCGATTAAGTAAGTAAGTAATCGAGTAAGTAAGTAAGTGAGTGAGTGAGTGAGTGACTAAGCGAGTAAGTAAGTAAGTAGTGAGTGAGTAAGTAAGTAAGTGAGTGAGTGAGTGAGTGACTAAGCGAGTAAGTAAGTAAGTGAGTAAGTAAGTAAGTGAGTGAGTGAGTAAGTAAGTAAGTAAGTAAGTAAGTAAGTGAGTAAGTAAGTAAGTAAGTAATAAGTGAGTAAGTAAGTAAGTAAGTAAGTAATAAGTGAGTAAGTAAGTAAGTAAGTAAGCAAGCGAGCGAGCAAGCGATTAAGTAAGTAAGTAAGCGAGTAAGTAAGTAAGTGAGTGAGTGAGTGAGTGAGTGACTAAGCGAGTAAGTAAGTAAGTGAGTAAGTAAGTAAGTGACTGAGTGAGTAAGAAAGTGAGTAAGGGAGTGAGTGACTAAGCGAGTAAGTAAGCGAGTGAGTGAGTAAGCGAGTAATTAAGTAAGTGAGTGAGTAAGTAAGCGAGTGAGTGAGTGAGTGAGTAAGTGAGTGAGTAAGTAAGCGAGTGAGTGAGTGAGTGAGTGAGTGAGTAAGTGAGTGAGTAAGTAAGCGAGTGAGTGAGTAAGTAATAAGTAAGTAAATAAGTAAGAAAATAAGTAAGAAGTAAGTGAGTAAGTGAGTGAATAAGTAATGGAAAACTGCAACAATTCAAGGTCATAAAAGACAAAAATTTGTTTTATTTCTGGACCACATGAAGGAAATCTTAAATTTCCCTGATTTAAAAGCTATTTTTTAAAAATTGATCCTTTGCATTTTTTACATAGTGGATATTCTGATTTTCACCAAAATACGTATTCCTTAATTTAGATTATTCCCAGTTTCAAATTTCATATACATTCCTATTCCACCTTTAAACCTGAGAACACCGTGGAGTTCAACTCTGCAATGTCAGCATTCTGCACAACAATGATAAAAAAACAAAAAGTAAGCAATACACAGTTTAAAGTGGGACCTTTGCATTTATTTTTTGAATAAAAACAGATTTACACACTCTGCAGCACCTTGAACCTATAGAATTGTGTGTTTATTTTTTTATTTGTTGCAAATATACAATAAACTTATTTATATGCAAACAGGAAACATCAGAAACAGGAAACCCAGATGACTGCTCCTTCGAGTAACCAAGTGAATAAATCAGCATTAACGCTCAGGTTCACATCATTATGTAAATCTTTTATTCTGTTTTCTTACCATTGATCTTTTTCACATCACAGTATAATGTGGAAATACCAAACGCTCATAATACAATAACCAACAGGTCTATTTCTGCAGCAGTCTGTCTGTCTCTATGGTAGCCGGTTCATGTGAAAAGCTTCAGCTGCGTGTCTTCACCTTAGGGAATCTCTAGAAATTGCCTTTTTATATGTTTTTGTGGCTACTGGGTATTTATTTGTTGATGTATTTTATCACCTATGCATCAAATCTTTTCTTGCAAGCTTAAACTTTCTATATAAAATGTACCAAAATCCAATCTGAAAAGGAAGTTTTAATTAGATTTAATGCTAATTTTCATGTAAATACAGGAAACAAATGTGGATCTTGGTCATTGATCATCCCCAGATATAACAGAATCAGTGTTGATCTACTGAAATATAACCTTGATGTTTTAGGATGAGTCCAAACAGCAGTGGGCCAGATCCTCAGCCTAGAGGAGCTCCTCGGGAGTTTGTTTATCAGCTCACATGTTTTATGGACTTGAAGAAGATTTATGGCCATGTCCACTGATGCATTCTGAGAATAGGAGGTGCCAAGGCTACATTTAAGAACAGTGTTGTCCCAGTATGACCAAAGCAGCTGAAATGAGCTTCGTCTGCAGAGCAGAATATCCAAGATGAAGTCCATCCTGACTAGACGCAACTTGCACACAGTGATCCATGCATTTGTAATCTCGCGCTTGGATTATGCGAATTCCCTTTTTTATGGATCCACATCTTCCTCAGTTGCGCGCCTACAGCTGGTGCAGAATGCGGCGGCCCGCCTTTTGACGGACACCAGAAGGAGGGAGCACATTACTCCTGTTCTGGCCCAGTTGCACTGGCTCCCGGTGCGCTACCGCATCCAGTTTAAAATTTTACTTCTTGTTTTTAAATCACTTTATCTTTACGCGCCAGTGTACTTGACTCAGCTAGTTCAGCCCTACATACCTGGTCGAACCCTTCGGTCAGCAGACCACCGCCTGATACAGGTCCCAAGTGTTCGGGTGAGGACACGAGGAGCACGTGCGTTCTCAATCTGTGCGCCTCGTCTCTGGAACCAACTCCCTTTGGCAGTGAGAATGGCCCCCTCTCTCCCTGTTTTTAAGGCACGCCTGAAGGCTTATTTCTATTCGCTGGCTTTTAATTCGGCCTAGTTTGCCTTTTATTATGTTTTTACTTTTTTATTGTTGATTTGGTAGTGGTCATCGGACTACTCATCATTTCCTGTATTGTATGTTTGGTTTTTGTGTATGCCTGTTGTTTTTACTGTACAGCACTTTGGTCGGCCTCGGCTGTGTATAAGTGTGCTCTACAAATATAAATGGAATGGAATGGGAATGGAATTTCAGAGGACAGCTACTCCTCTTCCTCAGAGGAGTCAGTGGAGGTGGTTCAAGTGTCTGATTGGGATGCCTCCTGGGAAATTTCCTCTAGATGTAATGTGATTTTTATCTTGAAAGGTGCTATACCAAAAAAAACATTGTAGAGGTTACCACTGGAACCAAGAGCTCAACGGAGGGATTATACAGTCTCTCTGACTTGGGAATGATTTGGGATCACTCGGGAGGAGCTGGAGAGTGGTTTTATACTCAGAAAAACTTTTAATGAATTACAAAAGATTAGAATGGGTAAAAACAACTTCAGCAGGATAAAACGGGCCTAAGTGTGAATGCTTTATTCTTAGATCGGCTGCAAGGTGACTGTGCTGCTCTTCATCTACTTCCTGGCCACAAACTACTACTGGATCCTGGTTGAAGGTCTCTACCTGCACAGCCTCATCTTCATGGCATTTCGATCAGATTCCAAATACCTCTGGGGCTTCATACTCATCGGATGGGGTAAGAAATGGAAGTTTGAAGCACTTTTTACATCACATGAAGGCCACACATCACCATATCTATAGTCCAAAAAACACTGAGACTGGATTATTTCTGACATTCAGATGAAAGTTGGTTGTTTTCAAGTTCACCAGGTTTGATTTTTATTATTAGAATGAGTTAAACTAGATCTAAGGTCCCTTAACCCATCCATCCATCCATCCATCCATCCATCCATCCATCCATCCATCCATCCATCCATCCATCCATCCATCCATCCATCCATCCATCCATCCATCCATCCATCCATCCATCCATCCATCCATCGTCTGCTTATCCAGGGTCAGGTCACAAGGGCAGCAGCCTAAGCAGACAGGCTCAAACTTCCCTCTCCCCAGCCACTTGGGCCAGCTCCTCCAGGGGAATCCCAAGGCGTTCCCTGGCCAGCCGAGAGGTATAGTCCCTCCAGCGTGTCCTGGGTCTTCCTGTGGGTCTCCTCCCGGTTGGACGTGCCCGGAAAACCTCACCAGGGAGGCGTCCAGGAGGCATCCTAATCAGATGCCCGAGCCACCTCAGCTGGCTCCTCTCGATGTGGAGGAGCAACAGGTCTACTCCGAGCCCCTCCCGGATGACCGAGCTTCTCACCCTATCTCTAAGGGAGAGTCCTTATGGAGAAAACTCATTTTGGCAGCTTATTTCAGCGATCTCGTTCTTTCGGTCACTACCCAAAGCTCGTGACCATAGGTGAGGGTAGGAACGTAGATCGACCGGTAAATCAAGAGCTTTGTCTTTTGGCTCAGCTTTCTCTTCACCACGACAGACCGGTACAACGCCCGCATCACTGCAGACGCAGCACCAATCCCTCTATTGATCTCGCACTCCATCTTTCCCTCACTTATGAACAAGACCCCGAGATACTTGAACTCCTCCACTTGCGGCAGGACCTCGTCCCTGACCTGGAGAAGGCATTCTACCCTTTTCCGACTCAAGACCATGGTCTCGGATTTAGAGGAGCTGATTCTCATCTCAGTTGCTTCACAGTCAGCTGTGAACTGCTCCAGCGAAAGCCGGAGATCACGTTCTGATGAAGCCAACAGGACCACATCATCTGCAAAAAGCAGAGACCTGATCCTTAGGCCACCAAAACGGATCCCCTCACCACCTTAGCTGCAACTAGAAATTCTGTCCATAAAATTTATGAACAGAATCAGTGACAAAGGGCAGCCTTGGCAGAGTCCAACTCTCACCGGAAACAAGCCCGACTTACTGCCGGCAATGCGGCCCAAGCTCTGACACTGGTCGTACAGAGACCTAACAGCCCGTATCAAGGGGCCTGGTACCCCATACTCCCAGAGTACCCCCCACAGGGCCCTGAGGGACACGGTCAAACGCCAAATCTACAAAACACATGTAGGTTGGTAGACTGGTAGAACCAACCAATCAACCCTTTAACTTCCAATGACAGTAAGCGTTATAATAGAAATTTATAATATAAAATGAATCATAATTAAGATAATAATGTAATTGCTTTGTATTAAATTGTAGAGCTTACTTTAATGAGAAATAGGGACTAAAATATGCTGCATGTTAAAGAGACAGCCTGAGTGTAATAAAGCTGCCTCACACTACAGCAAATACAGAGCAAGGCTTTCATTTTCAACTTTTCAGAATCCCGTCTCTTTTTGTCTCACTTTTTCATTTATAGCCATTTCCTGTCAGCCTCATGTTTTGTTTTCAGTTCCTTTTTTATCTTTTTTATTCTCCCCGCCTCAGCGGTACTTTCTATTTGGTAAATAAATTTTAATAATTTCATCATCCACCTGCCTCTGAGGCCTTGCCTGCATTTGGACCCTTCCATCATTCCAGCACCATTTTGCCTCGACAGTTTTTTGTAATGAAAAACTTTAAATTCATTTTTTTTGTTCCTATTTGCATGTAGAGTAATAAAAAAAATCATTATTTTCTTCCTGGAGCTTTGAGCAAACATTTCCCCTTATTTTTATAGTATTATTCAGCTGATGTGATGAAATATGCTATAAGGGGAACTGTCTCGCTGAGGAAAACATTTTCTAGACAAGAAAGATCTGTAGAAATCTGAAACAAACACCATCAGTTCATTCACGTCAGGAGTAATTTTATCTCTAAAAGTGTGTGGAAAATGAGTTATTTAGACTCCACAACGATGCAGTTTTAAATCTAAACATCCCTCGCGTGTTAAAGCTGAAACACTTAAAGCCTTAAAGCCAAACCTGAGCGACATAAGTAGTCATGATCGATAAGATCACAATTACATCCCTGAACTCGGCCTCGTCTCTCACACTGTCATTATCATCTGCCAGCCTCTTTTCTCATTCTCCCTTTGCAGCTAGAGATAAGTTACACAGCTCAAATTAAACGTCTCTCACTTGCAGAACATACATTGAAAGGCGGAGTAGCACTTATCAGTCCATTAAAGTTTCACTTATTAATTATGCTCACTGTAATGAAGCTGCCACGTTCAGCTGGGTCCCTGAGAGGATGATGGTGAGGATTTAGCTTCCGTCAGACTCTTATCGCTTCAGCTTCCTTCACTTTGTTAAAGCAGCTGAATGTTCAAACACATAACATGTAGTTTCCTTTGCATTGTTAGCATTAGTGTTATTGATTTTGGAAACATATTTGCAAAGCCCTTTGTTATCTTAGCTGGTCACACTTGTGGCTTTTACAACATTTAATAAAAATCTATTTTATCCTCTTAATAAAAGCTATTGGAAAATGGAGTGCAAACCAAAACTGATACACCATTTTTTTATTCCTTTTATCTCATTCAATTAAAAAAAATACAACTAAACAATATACATATAAACACAGTACAACTTGAATGAAAGGGAGCAGATGGAAGAAAAAATCTTATAATTTCTGCCCCTTTTTTATAAACTAAATAACAAACATATCTTTATGCATTCCCTCACAGTTCGTTCAGTCACATATGTCAATTATATCCACATAAATTATACGCATTCGTATCCACTCAACACACTTGATTTGATATGTTCTCTAAACACTTTGAGTTCTTGATTCTTTCACTTCTCTGTCCAGACAATTCCATAATTTCACACCATTCACCGAGATACTCATTTCCTTCATTCTTGTCCTAAATCTGGGCTTTTTGAAGACTTCAATTCCCTTCAACGAATAACTACTTTCCCTCTTTCCAAATAATTGCTGAATGTTTTTTGGCAATGTACCTATATTAGCTTTATACATTATATGCAATATTCTCCAGTCGACCAAATCATGAAATTTTAGTACCTTATATTTTATAAATAACGGGTTAGATGGAACTCTACTGTGATTATTGTTAATAATTCTTATGGCTCTTTTCTGCAAAATAAACAATGGTTGTGTATAAGTTCTATATGCAGTTCCCCAGATTTCTACACAATAGATTAAGTATGGCAGAATTAGTGCATTGTATAATGATAACAACCCATCGATATTCAGTAAAAACTTCACACTATGTAATACTGCATTGGCTTTGGCCACTTTACCTTTTATATAACCTATATCCAGGTTAGAGCTTCATCAATCATTACTCCTAAAAATTTGGTCTCCTTTACCCTTTGTATTTCCCTGCTATCTATTTTTAATGATACATTAATTTTCTCCCTATCATTAAATAAAATATAATTTGTTTTTTTAAGATTAAGTGTTAATCTATTTATATCAAACCAGGTTTTAAATTTTATTAGTTCATTATTTATTACTTGTGTTACTTCATTAATATTGGAGCCTGAATAAAACAATGTTGTATCATCTGCAAACAAAACAGAACCAAGTTTCTCAGACACATTTACCAGGTCATTGATAAACAAGTTGAACAGTTTAGGTCCAAGGACCGACCCTTGTGGCACTCCATAACTAATATCTTGCAGTTCTGATTTAATATTATTTATCTGAACATATTGTTTTCTGTTTTCTAAATAACTTTTAATCCAATGATGAGCTACACCTCTTATTCCATGCTGATGTAATTTTTGCATTAACCTTGAATGATCAATAAAGGTCCCATGTGGGATATTGATAGAAATCATGGTAAAAATTGCGACTCTTTAGCGCCATGCAGTTCAGAGTAAGTATTGCAGCTACGGTGGCCCACTCAAAAAGGCAACAACTCCATGTTGCATGAGGTTGATTTATTTCCAATCGCTGTAGCCTAACCCACACAAAGCAACTACTCCACCAGTTAAAAAACATGTTTTAATGACTGTTCAGTCTTAATGCATAATGCCACGCGTACCACCCCTCCCCCCCGACGAGACAACCCCCCCCGGGACCGGATTGGGAGCTTTATTATGAAGAAAAGAAATGATCAGCTTGAGGTGAGTCAGGAACAACACTTGGAGGCTGGTGTCTAGCTGCTGCGGGCGGGGTTCTCATCATATGCAGCTGCTGAGTGTTGGAAATCAATAAGACCTGACATATTTGATGTGTCTTTTGATTTCATTGTTTGTTATTAAAACTAACAAAGTTACAGCAACGGTGTAGCAGCTAGTCTCGTCTCTTCTTAGTTGCATTGGCAGACGCCATGCTTCCACGGTGCACTGCTGCCCTCTGCTGTTTCTTGCAGGTTACAGTCATAGTGCAAACACGTAACTCAGAGCTCGTATGTCCCTAAATAGCTACCGTCTTTCAAGATGGAGGATGACCATGGAGCGTTGACCACAATTTATGTATTAAAAATGTAAAATTTGAAGCTGAGAGGAATATTTAGAATTGATGTTGGTGAGAAATATTAATGAAAAAGGACAAGTTTGTGCACTGGATGCACAGAATTTGGTAGTAAACAGGTACAAATATTACACACTGAGGCTTTAAAGGTCTCAGAATAATGATTAGCATAGCCATGCTGATCATAAGAAAAGGTCTTCAACCCCTATCTCCAATAGCAGCAGGAAGGAAGTGGATGGGAAAAATTAGCATTCCTGGCGTCCGACTGCGGAAGGCTGTGTTGATTTTGCAGCCAGGAAAGAGCAGAGCTCGTCTCGGCTAGCAGAAGCTAACATTAGCAACTTCACAACATGTCAGTGCACATTTGGGCATGTGTTTTTTGTGAAGATAACACATCAGTGTTGCATTTTCTATGCAAGAAAGAAGATTGAATGGAAGCAGCAGAAGAGTCACATTGCTTTGAGCCAATCAGAGGCGAGATATTTGCACATCATGAATGATGAGTAATAATGAGTAAAAAAGCCTCATTTTTAGACATTTTCTTAGAAGAAGAAAAAGAAAGTCTTGTCTAGAAAATAGCATTACTTAAAATAAGGTAAATATACTTAAAAATAATCAAATTTGTCTTGATTTGAGTAACAAAAAAGGGAAAAGAAATTATTAGCTAGTTTTTAAGAAATTCTGGTAAAGCAAATTTTGCTTAGATTTTTTTTAATTTGGATCATAGAGCATATTTACCTAATTTTAACATTATTCTTCTAGGGAATTTAGACTAAAAATAAGATAAAACGTCTTAAAATGAGGCTTTACTTTCTTAGAAATTTCAGTATAAATCCTGTTGTTTTCTGTCCCCCACTCATCCAAATCAACGTCTACTCCCTGAAACAAGAGTGCCAGAGATTTCTTCTGCAGAAAACAACTCCCAGGGGAGTCATTCATACTAGACCACAGCAAATAAAAAAAATAAAATAAAAAAAGTGGATGGGAGTGTTAAACAGCTGCAAAAAATTAGAAAACATCACTTGCACTTGAGCGTCCAAATATATTATTTGCAGGCAAAATGCAAATACACAAAACTTATACTATAATAGTTTATGGCCTTTGATACTTGGTGCTTTAAGGTACACTGGAAAAACTGTTTTACAAGAAAGTAACAAAACCCTCAATTTTTTAAAATTTATTTTTAGTCTAAAAAGAAAATAAATTCTAATCTAGAAAATTCGCATTACTTAAAATAAGGTAAACATTCTTATATATAAATATCTTCTTGTTTTGAGTAAAAAAATCTGCCAATGGGATAAGCAAAAGCTGCTTGGCTAGAATTCGTAAAACTATCAAAATAATATAAGTTTTGATTTTTTTGCCAGTTTTAAGAATTTTTGCCAAGTGTTCCGACCTGGAGGTGGAAAGGTGAAGGAGGGTGTAACACAAGGAAACCACTTTATTGGGTAAAGTTCTTATTGAAACAGTTGCTGGATTTACAGTTTTTCTCCATTGGTTTGGCCCATTTCTTGAAACAGAAATGACATTCTCAAAAAAACATGGACAAACCTCCAAACCTCTTGGCAAATGTTCACAACACTATAGCTCACCTGCAAAAGCTCATATCTCTTCCAGAACTGTTAGGTCAGGCTTCAATCT
The DNA here is from genome assembly GCA_006937985.1 of Aphyosemion australe. Taxonomy (NCBI): domain Eukaryota; kingdom Metazoa; phylum Chordata; class Actinopteri; order Cyprinodontiformes; family Nothobranchiidae; genus Aphyosemion; species Aphyosemion australe. The sequence goes on along the minus strand of SSNS01000158.1, from coordinate 112,314 downwards.
AAATCCCTTTCTCATTTAAACAGTCGATGTCTTAAAAATGGCAAAGATCCTTCTCAATAGCTTTGGCTCATTTCTCCACACAGATCGGACATTCTCATCATTCTTGGTGCTTTTGTCAAAATAAACCTGGATGGTTGATCACAATAACATGGTTCACCTGCAAAAGCTCATATCTCTCCTAAAACAGTTCACTCATGTGTCAAAACTACATTCCTTTCTAATCTGAATAGTCAGTGCCCCCAAAATGCATCGTCCCTTTGGCATTGTGTGAGTACTACCATACAAAATGTGTAGATGTTTTGTCACTATGGCAGAGGACCAACAATATACAATGATGTATGATATAAGTATCATAATGATAATTGTATAATACAGTAAACTGCGGTTTTCTGTTGAAATTGTTGAAGTCAGATGAAGCAAATGCTGATTCTGAAATCAGGTAAAGGAGGTATTGAAACCAAATAAGTGAACTATGCTTACTGTGATTACAGGTAAGGTTATAATGAGAGACAACCAGTAACTGACTTACATTTACATACTGGTACCGCAGCTCCTTCACTCTGTCAGAGTTCCTCTCAAATGGTACCTTGTAGATTTGTTTCATTGTCATCTGATGCTTCTTCAAAACCCGCTCTATTGTGGAGATGCTTATTGTGTTTATATTTATAGTCTAGTTTCACCTGACTGTCAGTGACTGTCATCAATGTATCAAATATTCAAAGAAATTCATATATGGTATTCATGGTACTATGTTCTTGACCAGTTTTGACAATTGAACAGACAGTTGTGCATGCGAGTACTTATACAATGAAATCATGCTGACATGTTTTGGAGAGGATGATTATTGGACTGAGAATTAACTAATCAGTTTAGATCTACAAGATCTATTCNTACTTAATCATTTGCAAAGATGCACTGAGACAATTGAGACACGTACTAAGGCATTTGCCGTTTCATTAAATGAATGAGAAATGCCATTCTGTTGTGAACATTTGCCAAGAGGTTTGGAGGTTTGTCCATGTTATTTTGAGAATGTCATTTCTGTTTCAAGAAATGAGCCAGACCAATGGAGAAAAACTGTAACTCAAAGCTACTGCATCAGCAGCAACCTGAGAAATCTCTGGGGGAAAACACAAAAACAACAGTATAGTCCTAAAACCCCTTACTGGGTGTTGACACTCTTAATAAACTAGAGGGAGAGTTCAAAACACTCTGAAACAAACTGACAACTTGACTTCGGGGCTTAACCACAAACAAGTCATATCAAAGGTAGATACTCAGATATTGTCAGCACAGCTCTGTAGCTTGGTAATATCAGACACAATGGGAATTCCACCTTAAAATGAAGTCAGTAAAACCAATATCTTGTCAAAACAAGACCACTAGCACCAGAAGGGCTCAAACAAAGCGATCTTAGAGCTCCACTGAATCCCACACAGGTTTGGTCCTCTGAGCATTTTGAAGACTCCTCTGCTGATCACTGATTGGGATCAGCTGTGCAAGAAGCAGCAGGAGGGACCAGGCAGAGGCACGATACAGCGTTGTTCTTGGTGCTGAACATGGAGAGCAGGAAGAGCGCTGTCAGGGTGGAACTGTTACACCACCATCTTACTAAAAACAAGAACTTTTGGATCATATTTAAGAATGTTTACCTTATTTTAAGTTATTTTATTTTTCTAGAGAATGTTTTTGTAGATAAGTTCAAATGTCTAAAAATTACATCCTTAGAAATAATTTTTTGCAGTGTAGGTCCTCTGAGACACTTTTTTCTTTTATCCTGCTTTTCATCTCGTGATAAACTTTACAAAGCAAGAAACCCGTTAAGAAATTGCATCTGTATTTCTTTGCTAAGTTATGCTCGTGTAACAACTGTGTTTTCTAAATCCAGAGTACTTGTGAATGTGTCATCTCCTCTGCAGGCAAGAACAACACGTTTGTCTTTTAACAAAGAGCTGACCCCGTTGTGTAATTCTGACGATTTACAGGAGTGGAGCACAAAAACCTCTTTACAAGCATTAGGGACATGTATCCTCACTTCGCCTCGCTTGGAAAGTAAAAATGTTGAAATTGCTGCTTCCCCTGAGATGTGACAGGCACCGAGGCTGGTGGATGGGGAAGTAGAGGTGTGGAGTTGTGCAGTGGTGCAATTATGTGTGTAGTGCACAGCCAGTTTGTGGGGACCGTTGGAAACAAATGTCTCACAGACGCAAAAACATTCAAACTCCCAAATTTCAAGCACTTTAGTTTATAAAAATAACAAATGTGAAATGTTGCCACTACTTGTCCTTTTAAATAAAAACAAGAGTTGCATCAGATAAAATTTCTCTGACTTACATCTCATTCTTTTATGCGGTTGCAGGTGTTCCAGCTGTTTTCGTGGCAGTATGGGCGGTTGTCAGGGTGACGCTGGCGGATGCAAGGTAAGCTCACGACTCCGATGCATCAGAAGTAATTAAAAGGTACTAAAAATGTATCTCTTTGAATTCTCCCTACATAAATAGCAAATAAAGAGACAGAATGATTAGCGCATAATTGTTAAGACATTTGAGCCATCAGTGAAATCCTATTGAACATGAATAATTTAATCTGCAACACATTTATGAATGAAAGCAACAGGTGGAAGCTCTGGAAGCAAGTGCTGTCAAAAGTTTATTATGAGTTTTATTTGCACAAGCACCAAAGGCCTGCCGGGAATCACATTATTCAGTTATCTGTCAGTTTACTCTTTATTTTCTCAGTTTTCTGGCATTTGTCTGTTTTTGTATCAGATGCTGGGAGTTAAGTGCTGGTAACATTAAGTGGATCTACCAGGTGCCCATCCTGACAGCAATAGGGGTAAGCACTTTGATCATTTGTTATTAAGTTTGACATTTTTTAATCTATACTTCAAATCAAGTTAATGTGATGTGGAAAATAATCTAATAAAGACTCATTTTGGCATTTTTGTTTTTGCACTCTCATGTTTCTATTGGGTCTGAATTGCAGGTAAAATACCTGCAGAATGTGGATTTGGTTGTTTTTCTGAAAGATGTCCAGAACACAAAAGGGAGCCCTGAAGGCAGCACGTTGCTTTAAAATCGTAATGTCATTTTAAGCTTCAATGCTGCATCGCAGAAATTGCTTTAGGTGTTTTGTTGTTGACGAAACGCGTTCTTGATACTAGAGCTGTTGATGAAAACACATTCTTTCACGTGTCATGTTTCATTCTGCCTTTGCAATGCGTTTTATTATATAGAATACTACTTTTCTACCCTTTTATTGGCCCCTTTCAGAGTAAAATATGCTGATTTACCACTTCTGTGTGTCAAAAAGCTGCAGCCTTGCAAAACAAATAGCAGTATTGAGTACCACATTTCATTAGCTGTATGATTGTTTTATTTATGTGCAGCTGTGGCAAGGCACAGGAGAGGATTAAGGCCAATGAATAGAAAATAAAGAAAATCTGACTTTAGTCAGAATTCTGAGCTGAAAGTCACAAATCTTTTTATTTTTTATTTTTATTTTTTTTACTTTTTTAGTGGCCCTAATCCTCTTCCGTGGGTAAGGTTCATGAAGTTAGGAGAATTTCTGAGACATAACAATAATTTATGAATTTGTAAATTAGAAAACACGTCATTTAAAGACCAAGTTCACCTGTTTATTCAGTACATTTGCAGTGGTGCCTTCAAACTCTGTGGGGAACAAGCTCGGGCGCTCCTTTTTTTTTTTAGAAGTTATTTGAAGGAGTAGCGAGCAGAAGACGGCAGGATTTGGAGTCTTATTTCCTGATACACTGACATCTCGCCTCTGATTGGCTAACAGCAACGCAACTCTACCACTGACTGACTTATTTTTTAAAATACAATAGATCAATCTGAGTTTCACATGCAGGCTGAACGTGAAAATAGTCTTCTACCCCTATTTCCTGCATTAAAGCAGCAATCCGGAGTTTTCCCCTTTCAGGAATTATGTATGATTTTTCAGAAATCCGTAAAAGTGATTTTCTTATAATGTAGTGTGATATAATGTAAGCAATACGTCTTTTTTTTTTTTGCTAAGCCCGCCCCCTGCCCCGTAGTATCCCTTCAATAGGAAACTGAGCTGCGACCAGAACTAACCAATAGTGTTAGACTACCACTTATTAAGCACATTCATAAACAACAAACGTACTGAGTCGACCCACTATTGGTGTGATACGCTTGTCAGCCACTAGATGGTGCCATCAGATAAAAGAAATACTACGGAGAGCTACTTTAAACACTGAAAGAAAATAGAGGAAAGCTCAGATTAGAAAAAGCCACTCAGGTCTACGTCACACTGTAAATTAGCATTCATGGACTCACCCATCTTGGCTCGGGACAAGGGAAGGCTGTTGTTGATTTAGCGTCCAAGGGAGAACAAAGCACGGCTCGACTAGTAGCTAACCGTTAGCATTAGCAACTCAGCCACATGGCAGTTCTCCTCCAGGCTTGTGTTATTCGTGGAGATAAAACACCAACGTTGCAGAGCAAACTGGATCAATAATAAAGTTGCGTTGCTGTTATCCAATCAGAGCTGAGATGTTCACATATGATGAATATTAATGATTAAGACTACAAATCCTACCATTTTCTGCATCCCTTTCCTCCTGGCTAACTTGTACTTCCTGAAACAGGAGCACAAGAGGTTTTTCAACAACTCACAAGGCATTCATTTATACTAGAGACCACTGCATGAGAGCTTTCAAATACAGATAGCATCAAGTCCAAAACAGGAAGATCTAAAGCACAACGCACCTCAGAACATCCTCAGAGTTGATGGAGAACTTTTTGATTATCTCAGTCTTTTATTTCTCCTTTCTTTTTTGACTTTTCCCTTCAGGGTTCACCACAGCGAATCAGCTTCACTCAGGTTTCATTTAAAAAACAACAAACTGAAAAAGACAAAGTGAAAAAATAATCATAAATCTGTCTTCTGTTTCCAATTCAATGGAATTATACGGACCAGGTGTTTAAAATAAAACCTCCTTCTGCTAAATATGCAAATACTGTGAATAGAAGATATGAAGCAGACTGTGTGTAGGCAGGTGAAGTCCCTTGATATAAATGTTAAGTTTAAAATGATAAAATATGCAGAAACACACAAAAACATATTTATATGCATCATCAAACTGACGTAAAACACCCACCATCATTAAATGACTATAATGTTAAAACGTGTTATGCAAAGAAGGAAAACAGAAATCTTTCCAGGATTAAAAAGTACTTCAGTATTTAAATGAGCTGTGAACTAATAAATTAATAAAAAAAGATGAAGTAAAAAACTTTTCTTTCCATTTAATGTCTTGCTGGGATGGCCACTTTCCCAAAAGCTTTGAGTTAATAAGCAAACTATGAATAAATTACACAGTTGTTGAATGGCCACTTCTGACTGGAGTTGTCTCAGCTTACGCGGGTAATTAAGTCGACAACAAGCAGAGGCTAGAGAAATCTCCTGCAGACACTAATTACTGCCAGCATTTATGTGAAAAGACCTGTTGGGTTTTCCAGATTATCTACTGAAGACAAAGTAAAAATAGGCTGGAATATTTAGGTTAAATGAGCATTGTGAATTATCGTAGCTTTGGGTCAAATGGAACCTTTTATATTTTGCATCCTCCGTCTCGTCCTCGTTTCTATTTCCAGTTTCCTCCCACAGTCCAAAAACCTCCATGCTAAACTCATTGGAGACTAATTTATCATTGCATGCTTGACTGCTCTTATATAAAGCCTTTTATACCATTTTCATCATTCACACACTCTGGGTTTACCGTCCTATCCAAAGGCTTTTCAACATTTGTGGGCTCTGTTGAGGATTTATAATCACATGCTGACTTCCTCAAATATATATATATATATATATATATATATATATATATATATATATATAATTTGTTTTTATCGTAACATTTTAAAATGACCAGTATCAGTGGTACAAAATGTGTCTGGATCTTGATCTTAAGGATGGATGCTTGTTTCAGAGCTTTAGATAGTGTTTAAAGCATCTTTTAAAATAAATAATAAAGTTTTTTTTCTGTTTTCTTTTGTTTCAGCTCAACTTTATTTTGTTTGTGAATATTGTCCGAGTGCTGGCCACAAAGCTTAGAGAGACCAACGCAGGGAGATACGACACCAGGAAACAGTACAGGTTTGTACCAAACTTCTCAGTTTGGGTTAAAGAATGACCCGTGGGCCCTTCTGCCTTCATCAAATCTAATTCCAGATGGAGTCTTGATTGGCCAAACAAACCTACAAAACCATTTGGCAAAATCAAGCCGATGTCTTAAAACAGCTCGAATCTTCGATTTATGCACTGCAAAAAACAGATTTTTAAGAAATAATTAAAAAACCTCACGTTTTCAGACATTTTATCCAATTTTTTTGCCCCAAAACACACACAAAAAAAATCATATCTGCAAAAACGAAACTACTTGAAATCAGAGAAATATTCTTAAAAATAATCAGATTTTATTGTTTTGAGAAAAAAAATTCTGCCAATTGGGAAAGCAAACGTTGCTTGGCTAGAATTTTGCTATTTTTAAGAACATTTACGTTATTTCAACTAGTGCTGTTCTTGCAGGAAATGTTTTTTTTCTTGTAGACTAAAAATAAGATAAAATATGTTAAAAGACTTTTTACTGTCTTGAAAATTGATTTTTGCAGCGTGCAACAAAATAAAAATTTTGCTTTGTGAAACTGGATTTTAACAATTGTTAAAATCAAGTCCAAAAGGGGTGTATATCTAATTGTACCACCCAAATAAACATAGAAAAGATACAAACAAAACAACTTTTACACAAAAACACTAAATCTCTAATAGCCTCAGTTGACTCATAAATTTAAAAACGTTTTCTTTATTCTTATTATTTCATATTTTGAGTTAATGCAGATATTTCTGAGTATTTTCTGAGTAAATTGGTCCTCTGAGGCAGTAGTATGCCTAATATTTTAGTTTTCATTACTCGTTTAAAAAAGTTGCAATGATTTCCAAAGAAATGTTGTCATTAAATGTTTAAAGATCTGCCAGTTGTTGCTTTTTTCATCTGTTCTTTTGGATTATTTGAAATCAATCAGTGGTTCCAAAAGTTTTGGGCCAGAGCCATAAATGAATGACAGCAGTACCTGTTACATTTAAAGCTGTTATGGCAAATTTGGAAAACAAATTAGCTTAAAATTTTTTTTTCACCCCTCTTAACAACATTCTAACATAGCTATAAATATATTGTGAAGATAAAAAAAGGAAAAAATTAATAGTGGTTCTCTCGCGTTTGTCTAAAAGCCTCCTCCAATAACACGTTTTGGGACCAAAACCAACCATTGGACCATCCGGTTGTCGGTCTCGCCGAACCTCCGCACTTCCCTGGGTCCTCCACTCATCACACACTCATGTATTTATCAACAGAACACCACTGGTGTGAGAGGTTCTCTGCTCAATAATATCAGAGAAGGAGAAACCGCCGGCTGCTTCCACTTCAACTTTAGGACAAACTATCAGAGTCCCAAAAAGAAAAACACCATTTGAAGTCACGGACAACAAAAGACGTTTGGACCCAGAAAACGGCGACTGGTGTTTAGCGCTCTCTCGTTTCCTCTTGCAAAGTGGGTTTCCGGTTCCGGTCGATGCGGATCCAGGGAAGATACCTGAGGGGAGGGGGGAGTGTTTGCGTTCAAACCTTGCTAGCTTGTTTGCAGATTTGCTATAACAGCTTTAATTAGCAGTATTTGAGTCATTTTACTAATGATGGTTATTCCAGATGCTAAAAAGTTTGTGAATTGAACTTGAACAAAAAATAAATTTGACTTGGCGAGTTTAAAAAGTCAGAAATGCTCTTTATGTTTGAACAAAAGTTCCAGAAAACTACACTAATCCTTATTTTGCAATAACTCAATCAGGGTTCTCCTTCCATAACAGAACCGAGACATCACTGCCTGCAGAGCAGCTGCTTTCTCAAACAATGACAACATGAGCAAGGCTGTCAAAGTTTAATGCTTCATGCATTTTTAATATTGAATGTTGCATTAATTTCCTTGGACGTGCATGTGTTAAAAAAAAGTCTACTAGCACAACATTTACTCACTCATGTGGAAACATTGAAGATTAACAGGGTGGCAATAAGAATGCAAAATGTTGGTTCATCAATATTTAAAGGCAGATTTTCTAAAAAGAAAACCATTTTATTTATTTATTTGTTACGCCCCCTCCTGTCTAGGAGCTCAAGGAAGGAGTAGCACAGGAAAATAAAAGAAAATAGAATGAACCGAGGCTTTGCAACAAGTTAAAAAGTTTATTATAACAAAAGGATCACTCAAATAAGAAGAGGCTCAGCGATAAAACAAACAAAAACAAGTCTCCTGCATCTAGGAACAAGTAATTATTAATAACCCACTGGGAGGAAAACCAACTGGACTAAACTCAAAACGCTGGATTAACCCACATTCTACTCATACACTGGTGGAAAACTGGGTCAAATACTAAAATTAAAGAAACTGCACAAAACCCAGTAAATTATCTTAAGAACAACAGTAAACGATGCAGTCTAACAAACTACAAGTTCTCTATTATCAAGTTCTTCTTTTATTTTATTTTTTTATTTAACCTTTATTTAACCAGATGAGTCGATTGAGAACTCATTCTCATTTACAACGACGATCTGGCCAAGAGGCAGCAGCAACAGACACNGTTGACCACAATTTATGTATTAAAAATGTAAAATTTGAAGCTGAGAGGAATATTTAGAATTGATGTTGGTGAGAAATATTAATGAAAAAGGACAAGTTTGTGCACTGGATGCACAGAATTTGGTAGTAAACAGGTACAAATATTACACACTGAGGCTTTAAAGGTCTCAGAATAATGATTAGCATAGCCATGCTGATCATAAGAAAAGGTCTTCAACCCCTATCTCCAATAGCAGCAGGAAGGAAGTGGATGGGAAAAATTAGCATTCCTGGCGTCCGACTGCGGAAGGCTGTGTTGATTTTGCAGCCAGGAAAGAGCAGAGCTCGTCTCGGCTAGCAGAAGCTAACATTAGCAACTTCACAACATGTCAGTGCACATTTGGGCATGTGTTTTTTGTGAAGATAACACATCAGTGTTGCATTTTCTATGCAAGAAAGAAGATTGAATGGAAGCAGCAGAAGAGTCACATTGCTTTGAGCCAATCAGAGGCGAGATATTTGCACATCATGAATGATGAGTAATAATGAGTAAAAAAGCCTCATTTTTAGACATTTTCTTAGAAGAAGAAAAAGAAAGTCTTGTCTAGAAAATAGCATTACTTAAAATAAGGTAAATATACTTAAAAATAATCAAATTTGTCTTGATTTGAGTAACAAAAAAGGGAAAAGAAATTATTAGCTAGTTTTTAAGAAATTCTGGTAAAGCAAATTTTGCTTAGATTTTTTTTAATTTGGATCATAGAGCATATTTACCTAATTTTAACATTATTCTTCTAGGGAATTTAGACTAAAAATAAGATAAAACGTCTTAAAATGAGGCTTTACTTTCTTAGAAATTTCAGTATAAATCCTGTTGTTTTCTGTCCCCCACTCATCCAAATCAACGTCTACTCCCTGAAACAAGAGTGCCAGAGATTTCTTCTGCAGAAAACAACTCCCAGGGGAGTCATTCATACTAGACCACAGCAAATAAAAAAAATAAAATAAAAAAAGTGGATGGGAGTGTTAAACAGCTGCAAAAAATTAGAAAACATCACTTGCACTTGAGCGTCCAAATATATTATTTGCAGGCAAAATGCAAATACACAAAACTTATACTATAATAGTTTATGGCCTTTGATACTTGGTGCTTTAAGGTACACTGGAAAAACTGTTTTACAAGAAAGTAACAAAACCCTCAATTTTTTAAAATTTATTTTTAGTCTAAAAAGAAAATAAATTCTAATCTAGAAAATTCGCATTACTTAAAATAAGGTAAACATTCTTATATATAAATATCTTCTTGTTTTGAGTAAAAAAATCTGCCAATGGGATAAGCAAAAGCTGCTTGGCTAGAATTCGTAAAACTATCAAAATAATATAAGTTTTGATTTTTTTGCCAGTTTTAAGAATTTTTGCCAAGTGTTCCGACCTGGAGGTGGAAAGGTGAAGGAGGGTGTAACACAAGGAAACCACTTTATTGGGTAAAGTTCTTATTGAAACAGTTGCTGGATTTACAGTTTTTCTCCATTGGTTTGGCCCATTTCTTGAAACAGAAATGACATTCTCAAAAAAACATGGACAAACCTCCAAACCTCTTGGCAAATGTTCACAACACTATAGCTCACCTGCAAAAGCTCATATCTCTTCCAGAACTGTTAGGTCAGGCTTCAATCTAAATCCCTTTCTCATTTAAACAGTCGATGTCTTAAAAATGGCAAAGATCCTTCTCAATAGCTTTGGCTCATTTCTCCACACAGATCGGACATTCTCATCATTCTTGGTGCTTTTGTCAAAATAAACCTGGATGGTTGATCACAATAACATGGTTCACCTGCAAAAGCTCATATCTCTCCTAAAACAGTTCACTCATGTGTCAAAACTACATTCCTTTCTAATCTGAATAGTCAGTGCCCCCAAAATGCATCGTCCCTTTGGCATTGTGTGAGTACTACCATACAAAATGTGTAGATGTTTTGTCACTATGGCAGAGGACCAACAATATACAATGATGTATGATATAAGTATCATAATGATAATTGTATAATACAGTAAACTGCGGTTTTCTGTTGAAATTGTTGAAGTCAGATGAAGCAAATGCTGATTCTGAAATCAGGTAAAGGAGGTATTGAAACCAAATAAGTGAACTACTGCTTACTGTGATTACAGGTAAGGTTATAATGAGAGACAACCAGTAACTGACTTACATTTACATACTGGTACCGCAGCTCCTTCATTCTGTCAGAGTTCCTCTCAAATGGTACCTTGTAGATTTGTTTCATTGTCATCTGATGCTGCTTCAAAACCCGCTCTATTGTGGAGATGCTTATTGTGTTTATATTTATAGTCTAGCTTCACCTGACTGTCAATGACTGTCATCAATGTATCAAATATTCAAAGAAATTCATATATGGTATTCATGGTACTATGTTCTTGACCAGTTTTGACAATTGAACAGACAGTTGTGCATGCGAGTACTTATACAATGAAATCATGCTGACATGTTTTGGAGAGGATGATTATTGGACTGAGAATCAACTAATCAGTTTAGATCTACAAGATCTATTCATTTGGAAAATGTGCTAAATGTGGGCTAACTGTATAACTGTAGGCTACTTGTACTTAATCATTTGCAAAGATGCACTGAGACAATTGAGACATGTACTAAGGCATTTGCCGTTTGATTAAATGAATGAGAAATGCCATTCTGTTGTGAACATTTGCCAAGAGGTTTGGAGGTTTGTCCATGTTATTTTGAGAATGTAATTTCTGTTTCAAGAAATGAGCCAAACCAATGGAGAAAAACTGTAATCTTTTTTACACATGTTGTGTATTTGTTTGGTTTACCGACACATCGCAGTGGAGAACCTTTTGGCCAGCGCTGGTTCATTTTGTTATAAAGGCCTCCTAACCCTTCACCATCACTGCTCCAGACAGAATCCAGACTCTCATTGTCTACAGGAAGCATTTAGAGGCTGTTATTTCTGCAAAAGGAGGATCTACTAAATACTGAGTTTATTTCTTTGTTGTGGTGCCCACAGGTATGCACCTGCCTAATTTTGCACTTTCTGTACATCCTAGAAACTTGGTTTCACTTCTCAAACATCACTGTGCTCCTCTGCTCTGGGATTTAGTTCAACTGAAATTGCTGATCTGAATAATCAATGACTTCTAAATGAAGCAGTGGGCAGCTGCAGCTCAGGAGGTAGAGCGAGTTGTCTCATGATCGGAGGGCTGTGGGTTCAATTCCAGCTTCCGCCAGGGGTACTCTGCTTTTGTGTTCTTGGGCAAGACACTTCACCCGACTTGCCTGTGTTGGTGGTGGTCAGAGGGGCTGATGGTGCAAATGGCAGCCTCGCCTCTGTCAGACTGCCCCAGAGCGGCTGAGGCTACATGGTAGCTCACCATCACTAGCAGTGTGTGTGTGTGTGTNATAGTTAGCTTTACACAAACAGATAAGATAAAAAAAGAAGAAAAAAAATGCAGATAAAGCTAAGATAAAACAGCTAGACATAAAAACAAAGGACTGTTCTCATATATAATATGTACAAGCCATCAAAACAGACTTAAAACAATCTTTAAGTACTCAGAAGCACGCACATTGATCAGAAACTATTGAATGCAATGAATTATTGAAGGTAGATAATGGAACGTAGGTAGTGAGCTTTAGTGATTTTTGCAGTTTATTCCAGTCATTGGGAGCAGCAAACTGGAATGAGGAGCGGCCAAAGGAGGTGTGAGCTTTGGGAATAACCATAGAGATTAGGTTACTGGAACGTAAAATACGCTGGTTGCTGGAAGTGATGAGTAATGAGTGAAGATATGACGGTGTTCTACCGATGATTGTTTTGTATATAAATTGATACCAATGTAACAACCTGCGGGAATGGAGTGATGGCCAGTTAACGAGTGGGTACAGATCACAATGATGAGTAGTGAAAGGGGCACCAGTGACCAAACGAATTGCTGAGTGATGAATGACATCGAGTTTATGAAGAAGTTCTTCTAAGAAGACACACAAGCCACAGACAAGGGGACAACAGCATGGATCTGAACCCCTGAATGACTGAAAAGCTCACCCATTTAAAGGCTCGAGCAGTCTATTTGCAGATTCTTTGTAGCTGGTCCTGCGCAGCAGCGGGCCTCTCTCCATGGTGCTGGAGAGGAGAGTGGCAGCCTGCAGGCGCTGTCCATGGTGCTGATTCAGGGGAATCTTACGGGGGCCGTAACCATGCACTGATCAATTATAACTTTAACAACTACATCCAAATTGGGTTTGAATGAAGGCAACTGGACTTCTTGAAGACGTTTCACTTCTCATCAGAGGTGTTTTGTCAGTTCTGACTGGAATATGGGAGTTGGCAGTTACGGCTCGTTTAGCAACAACAGACAGCTACAGTTTATAAGATCGACCCTCCCATATTCCAGTCAGAATTGACAAAGCTCCTCGGATGAGAAGCGAAACGTCTTCAAGAATCCAAAGAAGTCCAGTTGCCTTCATTCAAACCCAATTTGGTTAGCATGACCTGGATGACTGGGAACTTTCACCAGCATTTTAACAACTACACTTTTTGTGCCGAATGCTTTTCCCTATAAGTTCGTGTCAACAGCCTAAACTCCAACCAAAGTCATTAAAAAGGACATTTTGTGATCCTGATTCTTAATTTGTGATTTTAAAACTTTAACTTGTCCTGATTACATCAGCTGAACAACTCCACCCACCGAACGCACCCACAGAACCATTTTCACATCTGCAATTATCCGCATTTTCCTCTCCCTGCTGGTGTCGGCGTGAAAAAACCCCACAGTAATTACAGAGCATCATCCAAGAGTAGTGATGTTTTTAATGCTACAGCCGTGGACGTTTTATGTAGATGAGGTGACAAATTTATCTGAGCAGATGATGGTGATCAGCTGCGGTGAACCGGAGGCCATAGAAATGGGCCACATATGACAGGTGTCATGGATTTTCTAAGTCTAAGAGACTTTAGAGCATCAACAGGGTGCAGAGATGAAGTGACTAGCTTATTTATGATTTAAAACCATATGATTTGAAACAGCTATTATTTATGATGAAACTGTATTAAACAGAAGCATCAGCACTACATGATCTACGATGGGATAAAATATCACATCTGGTTTTCCAAAATGTGACCAAAATGTTTAAAAATCTAAATTTTGTGCAAACGTTCCCATGAACTTTAAACCAAACCTCTTCAAACAAATAAAAAAAACACACTAATGAGGAAAAACAAACTGAAAAGAACTCTTGTGCTAAAAAGTTTCCTTTTGAACAGCAGGGAATTTAATTTGTGACATGCTACCATGCTTTTTTTGCACCAAGATTCTCGCCTCAAGATAAGAAATGAGTGTCAGCTTTGAAAATAAAAATCTAAATCTGCTGCACATAAAATTAATTGGCTTCTAGTTTATCTGCCTACAGCAATTATGGTTCATCCATTCAGTTCAAATCCAAATGTAATAAAACTATCTCAGTAAAGCATTTTTCTACAACAGTTCTTAATTGTTATAATCCATCGACTTTCTTCTGTAATAGTTGTGTAAATATTGTCTTTGATGATAAATTATAATGTCTAATGCAAACATCCTGCAGCATTATGCATAAACACAAACATGTGCTTGTATCTGTGCAGAAAATTGGCCAAGTCCACCCTGGTGCTGGTTCTGGTGTTTGGTATCCATTACATCATCTTTGTTGGGATGCCTCACACGTTTGAGGGACCAAGCTGGGAGATCCGCATGTACTGTGAACTCTTCTTCAACTCCTTTCAGGTACTTTCTG
>SSNS01000158.1:53950-74177 GCA_006937985.1 Aphyosemion australe | reverse complement strand
CTGATACCAAGGTAAAGGCTGCTACAGTAGTCCAGTCTGAATGACATGAATGCATGAATCACTTTCTCTCAAGCGGACAGATGAAAGGAATGGTTTGACCTTAACATGGAACAATCAGTTGAAAGAAACTAGTCTTCACCATGGCATTGAATAGTCTACTGAAAGAAAATGTGCCATCAAAATTTTTTTGTTTTTTTCCAAAGAACCAAGATCACAGCTGTGATCTGGCCCATGGCCAGGAAAGGATTATCTCAGATTTTGTGTCCATTCAGGTTGAGAAAGGTTAGCACTGTCCGTGCTTTTAAGTTGTCCAAACAGATTAATAAATCACCAGAAGAGCTGCAGCATCTCTTTAAAGTGAGACATTTGTGAACAGTCGGTGTGATGATGGATAGAGCCATGTGTGAGCGTGTACAGAGAACAAAACTAGGCCAAATGGGGACTTTGTAGATGAGGAGAGCCATGGAGGAAGATGAACGACCACTTCTGATCACTCTGATCTTACCTCATATCACCAGTGGCGCCTCCAGAAAAGTTTCATAGGGGTGGCCATGGGGCCTGAGACAATTTTGGGGTGGCACACCAGATTCATCCTCATGGTAACTCTGGGAAAGTTTAGCCTGTGGTGATGTAATAAATGCTCCTTGATTCATTTTCATAAAAATATATATATATATATATGCGTCCAACACACCTACATCAAATTTGAGATACATAAAAAACAGTTATTTGAATAGTTGTTTCAACATTTACTGTATTTTAGAATTTTAGAACAGCTTAAAGTAGCTTTTTTGGAGTATTTCTTTTATCTGATGGCTCCATCTAGTGGCTGACAAGTATATCACACCAATAGTTGGTTGACTCTGTAATTTAAGATGGCGACTGCACGTTTCTTGTTTATGAATGTGCTTCTGTAGCCGACAAACAGAGCTAAAACACGTTGTTTTACAATTATTATTCTCATGTCATGTTGTGTTTTCATATATTTATATTTTAAAGACTTACTTGTCCGTAAAAGTTCATCAACTCTGCATCAGCCGAGGTGCTTCCTTAAATTTGAAGCGCGTAAGCGGTAGTCTAACGCTATTGGTTAGTTCTGGTCGCCGGTCAGTTTGCTATTCCACGGATTTTACGGGGCAGGGGGCGGGCTTAGCAAAAAAAACGATGTATCGCTTACATTAAATCACACTACATGATAAGAGAATCACTTTTACGGATTTCTGAAAAATCATACATAATTCCTGAAAGAGGAAAACTCTGGATTGTTGCTTTAATTCACCTTCACTAAAACATGGTGATTGAAACTTTTGTTTTGAAAATGGTGAGCAGCAGCAACATAAACATTTTTAAAATCCTAATTATTTATTCATTAAATGTATAATTTTATAGGGTTTTACATGTTTTCGTTAAATAAGATACATTTATGGTTTGTGTGAACATTAATATGACTTATTAATAAACACTGGTCTTCCCTGGAGTGGCCAGTGAGGTGGCCCTGGCCACCCCTGGCCACTCCTTGGGGGCACCACTGCATATCACAAAAGTGATTCTGTGACACATTTTCATGCTCTTGCAGGTCCAGACAGAAATAAAGAAAACATGGACTCGCTGGAACCTAGCCTTTGACTGGGAGGGCCCGGTGGTCTGCGGCCGCTATCGCTACGGCTCCGTGGTCGTGGGTCTGAACAACAACAGCACCAGCAGCCAATCTCACCTGGCCGGTGGTGGCATCTCCACACGCTCCACCACGCTGGCTTCGAGTCGCGTCAGTCGAAGCACGTGCCCACCCCCCATCAACGTGCACGCCACCCTTCCAGGGTATGTCATGACTAACTCGGATCCATCCATACCCGAGGAACCGGAGGACAGCGGGCCCAAACAGGTGGACGATATCTCGCTGAAGGAGAATCTGCCCGTTCTGAATACAAGTGCAATGCCTGACGATGAGGAGGAAACGCTGTAGCAGAAAAAAAAGAGAATCTGTGGAGACTGATGGGAAAACCCGGCAGATGGACTTCAACACATGGCTGTCATGGATTTTAAATATCTGACAAGGGATGCAGGATGAACTCTACATGGATGAGTCGACTCAGAAGGGACCGTGATGCTGAATGCAAAATATTTGAATTCATCAAACAGCTAAGATAATCATAAAGTTTGACTCATTAGGTGGTATTAACAAGCACACCTGCTTTAAACCACTTTAAACTCTCGAGAGCCTGGTGTTTTAGGCTTTTGGGGGTTAAAAAACCAAATGAGCACCATTTCTATAAAAAAATATCAAGTACGCTGGCAGATGAGAGGCTTGAGACAACTAAAGAGCTCTTATGTTTCTCCTGAAACCAACTCCATTTTTCCAACAGCCCCTGAAGGCCACTTATGCAGCAAGCTGTTGCATGAAGTGCAAATCACTGATGGGCTGATTTCATGAAAATACTTTTTGTAAGCTCCTTTTTTTGCGTTGTTGCTGCTAACCTTTGGGCACAATTCATGTATTTAGTCAAAGTACAATCAAGGAAAGCACACGGAGTTGTGTTTGGGTGTAAATGTTTGTAAGAAGGTAGCACTAGTAGCATGACAGCTGTTGTTCTCCTAAAGAAGAGTCAATCAAATGTGAATTTATTAACATTTTGGTGTTTACCATGATCTATTATCTAATTGCAAATGGATATAAACTCAAGATATGTGATGCTTTATATCTTTTGAGCATTTAAGGCCTGCAAAGTGTTGCAAAAAAGTCAGTTAATAAAGGGCTTGTTCAGTTTCAAAGTGACATTTCACAAACGTGACATCTTTAGGGGACTCTGTACTAATTGCTGACTGAACAGAAGTCTCTAGCATAAAAAATGCATGAGAGATCAAATGTTTTAAATCACTCCTCTTCAAAGAAGGAATAGAACGGATTTGCATAAAAAGTTTGAGCAAGACAGGCAAAACTGAACACCGGTTGTGTTTAATCCAGAATTTACTGCGTTTCAAAAAAATGACCTCAAAAACCTTCTTGGTGATCTTGTGATTTGGGATTCCAGAGGAAACAAAGCCCGTGTGCTCTGGATCAAAGATAAAAACGACCATACAAAATGTTCCCAAGACCCGGGTTCTGTGATGTTGTGAGGTTGTTTCAGCACCCCTGGCAAAGCTCATTTCCACTTCTGTGATGTCTGAATAATGCAGAACAATAGTCTGAGCTTCTCCTGCATCCAAAACCCAGCGACAGTTGTGAATTTTTCAAAAAGAAGATGTAAACTGGTGATCTGCACGCGTTAAATGACTCTTGTGGGTGTTTGAAAGAAAAAAGAGAGACAGGAACACCAAAACACTTTATTCTCAATGCCAGAAAGTCTTGTAAAGTTCATGCTGCAAAGGATTGTTTAATTTCTTCAGGTTTGCATCTTGTATGGAGGTTCTTTTGACGTAATCCAAACAATATTCTGATAATGGAATGATGACATTATTAAAAAACAAAAGACTGCAGATAATGAAGGCAGAGACTCCCTGAGAGTCGGTTGTGCCTGGTGACTGCCAACACCTGTGGTCACTAAAACACTTGCAAACAGGGAAGCATTTTTGGCGAGAGTAATCCATGTGCACTTTGGGATCTTGCCTTTATTTGCATTTGCGTCATAGTCAAGAAAAACTAAGCCTATTAGCATCACTTTGTGCTTTTTACAGCACTTTCTAAATTTTCAGGATGCTTTTGGTCCATTTTGATGGAAAATCTGATTATTCTGGTTCCTAAAATATCATCAAACATCCAACATAAGTGCCTCATGCCTAACTAGTGATCAGTGCTTACTGTAGTAGTGTGAATTTCTTGCACTTTTGCCCATTTGTGTTTCATACAAACCCTTCTGTTCAGCATAAATCAATGAACACAATGCAACAGCGCTCTGTCGATGCTGTTGAGGCCTTTTTATCGACCCAACCGAGTGACTTTCAGGGTGAATGTGATGAACTGCAAGCCAAAGTCAAACGCTCTAAATGTGCATTCGGTCCACGTTGTGAATAGTTGTGAATTTTGTAACGAAAACATACGATTGTACAGAAAGGAATGTATTTTTTTCTTGATGCAAATTGTTCAAATTTTCATCGACGAACATGTTTGTGTGAATTACCAGTACTAGAGAGAGACATGACTGGCATGAAGGAGAATCAAAGGAGGACTGATCCTTTTAATGGACTAGCTCTGAAACAGGACAGCACATACACAGCCAACTGTTTGTTGCATGCTTGTTTGCCAGTGCCTCTCAGCTGCAGCAGAAGCTTTAAAAACTTCACTTGAAAGGGTTATTTTTAATCTTTTCTTTTCATGTGCCGAATGCTTTCAGTTGTTTTGACTCGTGTCTCTCTCTATCCCTTCCTACGGTATTCCTGTGATAATTATGCCTTCTCTTCTGTCTTTCAGCTCAAATAAATGTTGAATGTTTTCATGTATTACTTTCTGAGCTGCCTTTAAATTGCCCGCTGTCAAAACTCTGCAATTTGCACCTTTAAAATTCACCCATAATGACAAAAGCTACACAGTATGAGTGTAATGTTTGTTTAAATATTTTACAATCTCTGTATTTAACTTAAAGCTACAGCCTCTGGCTGTGGACTCTGAGGGAAACCACAGATCAGCAGAAACACTAAAACTCTAAAACAGGTTCTGACCTTTAAAGGTGAGAAAACCTACTGGTTAACTGAGGAAGGCTGAACGTACTCACTAACAAAACTACAAAACTGCAATTCGGGCTTAACAACTAACAAGACCTCAAGTATTATCAGCTCTGTTCCGTAGCTCGCAACACTAGTCAAACTGGGACATCCTCATTTAAAAGGAGTCTTCTAAACCAACTTTTCAGTTCACAACATCACCCAGCTCCAGGCTGGCTTAAAACAACGTGATCTGGGCACCACTGAGCCCCCCGTTAGGTCTGGCAGCCGGAGCCTTTTGAAAACTGGTGATCACTAGTTGGGATCAGCTGTGCAAGCTGCAACCAGAGGAAGGAGGGGCAGAAGCAGAGGCTTTCCAGAGCGCTGTCCATGGCGCTGAAACAGGGAGCACAGAATCCAAAGGGGTTCAAATGAAGGCAACTGAACCCCTCAAACCCCTTTGGATCACCATGACCTGGATGACTGAGAACCTTCACCAGCAGGGAGAGCTGAAGGAGCGCTGTCCAGGGCTGTACATATATGTCATATATGACTGTGGAGGAAATTAGAGGAACCAGCAAAGACACAAAGGCAGAAACGGTCCAAAGTTTGGGTTAAAAAGTGCACCTACGGGCAGATTGGCTAATGCTAATGCTAGCATGTAGCACGCTCACTAAGAATGACTAAACTGTACAAGCAGAAGAAAAGTCCACAACATCCTGCTTATTCTTAGCTGTCTGCAGTGATATGGACCAGAACCGCAGCACAGCAGCTACCGGGAGTCTGGTTGTTGCTACGAGTCTGCTCAACGGCGCTCCAGGGATTAGGCAAGCCATTGTAGTATGTAATTCACAAACACTACTTTTGGTTTTTAGAGATTGTAACAGAATTTTTATGCCGGTGCTTAAAGTATTTGTTCCGTGCTACAAAACCTACAACCTTTGTAGCACCAGTGCTACAGCCCTGCTGTCCATGGTGGTCAGGCAGGAACCGTAACGTGTCTACAGCTGAAGACAAAACTATGAGGAGACCTTTGAAGGATGGCTCGGGCAGCAAAGAAGCAATTTCTCCCCAAGAAAACCATCAGGAACACGCTGATATTTTGCTAAATATTTAGGGACTTTGTCTTTAGATGTTTCCTTGAATTAATTCCATTTCTGTCTGTTTGGGATATCTGGAAAAAGACAAGATGAGCGTTCTACTGAGTTCCAAGTTTTGCCAACAGGAAGGTCATTAATGGGGGGGGGGGGGGGGGGGGGGGGGGGGGGGGGGGGGGGGGGGGGTCTTCTCAGCCAATAGCGAGGACTCACACTTTAGCCTCAGAACACAGAAATACATAAAGATTTTATTTTCTTTTTGGATCTTTAATGTCATAAAGAAGAGAGAATAAAACTTTCTAGGAGTTTAACACATTTTGCTTACAAAACTTAACTTCTGTTGAGAAAGCTGTTTGTTCTCCAAAGTCCTGCCTCATGCCTCCTGGGAATATTTTTTGCTTCCTGGCCTAGACCCTCCCTTGTCTCACTCATTGGGTGTTGAAGCCATGCCCTGCATCCTCAGATCTCACAGTCACAGCCCTCTAATTAATGTGAGATGTTAGGGATTCATTTTATTATCAGGACACTCAGCCTTGTCCAAGAGTCAGCCTTTAATGCAATTCAAACTCATCTCAGATCCCTGAAACACACGTAGTCCATATTTTCATCCTGGTTGCAAAGCTCAGATACCCTATAAGGCTAAAGTCAGAACTAAAGGACAACATAGTTGGATCCTTGCCAAATCTGGATACGTTTGGTTGTTTTTTTTTAAAATTAAGTTTAATTTAAGCTTTCAAATACTGATCCTTTGCACATACTTTACTGTGTGAAAACCAACATTTCTCAAGACTTTTGTTCATGGCTGTGACAACGGTCCAAGAGGAAAGGACTGGGACTAAAAATCCTCCCACAGAAACTCTCAACCTTGGTCAAATATTCAATGTGCTGATTTGCAAGCTGGAGACACCTCCACTGCTGTCAGGTTTATGACATTATTATTTATGGCAGGTGAACTTGTCTGTATTCAGAAAAAAAAAACTTGATTGGATAAACATGATAACCTTTGGGAGCAGAACGTTCTGAATGTCACAAAAACAAGCAAACGCACCGCAGCTTTCTGATCAGAAACACTAAAGACGCTGATAAAAGCAAGACTTTTAGAGTGTGATAAATGTTACAAACTCAAATAAAGTTTAACTATCCTTTTGCATAACAAAAAAAGATAATAGCATTAAATTAAATAAAAAGACAATTGATTAAAACTACTGAATAGAACTACTTCTGTAAAGGTTTACCTGATCGGCACTCAGGTGTTTTGCAGAACTGATTTCCAACAATGTTGTCAGCGGAGCTGAAAACGAGTTCCACTGTTCCTGTGATGACTCGTGAGGGGGGGTCATGATAAATTGTCCATGACGGAGCTTATTAATTGCCCTCCAGCTTCCCACAAACTCAGAAATCCTCACTCAGATTCACGGCTGCAGCCCGGTTGACGAGTTTATGGATCCTGCTGACATCTTTGACACCGATGCTGCTTCCCCAGCGAACCGTAACACAGACCGCTATTTAGCTGCATGTATAGAATTTATAATGTGTGCAATGAGACGTTTCCTATGCATTGCTCTAGTATTGATCCTACTGTTTAACATTCAACTCATCTAAGCACTGGTGTTCAAATGTTCTAATCTTCATTCCAATGATCATTTTACCTCAGATTCACCACAAACCTTCTGACTTTCTTTATGTTTGGTAACAATTTATTACTTCTGGGGAAGTTCAGATTGAAACATAGTGATTCAACAAAAAAGAAGGAAATCAATTTAACACCAATTTGGAGCATTGTGTCTTTAATGGTGACAATAAAAATAAATGCATGCATGTTAAGATATTAGTGCAAAAAGCAGATTTTACGTCCTGAAGTTTACACTTCAGTCTGGCTGAAGGCTAACAGGCGAGGGTGAGCAGCTTTTGGTCGAAAATAATACTTGATGCTCTTCTTTTACACCTGCGGAGATAAATATCCTCCTAAAAAGGAAAGATGTCGTTTCTGAACAAAACTAGCCACTGTGTTGCAGAGCTTTCCTGTCAGCAGAGCAGTTCAAACGGTGTTGGGGGATGTCAGTGTGCTCCTCACAACACACCAGTAAAAAGATGTCACTACAGGAGGTCCAAGGCCAGCCTGCTTTAACCTTCTGCAAAAGAAAAAACCACCAGAGGGCTTTTCTGATGATGCTGACGGGAGATCTGCAGACCCAGGTTTTACAGTTCTGCATCATTTCCACAGAAACTCCTCCCACGATGAAGGGAAGAAGGCTGTAATGTGTCATCATCCTCCTTATTCCATCATGTTACTATTTTTGTTTCCTATTTCTGCAATCTCAGATCCAACAAACGTGGCTGCTGATTGTAAAATTATAAGAACAGAAAAACATTGTATGATTTTTTATGTAGATCATCAGATGCAAAAAACACTTATTTTCAGAGAAAATGTATTCAAATTTTTCCTGTAGGAGGGTTAATTTGCTCATTTAAATGACTTCACATTGTCTTGATTATGTTCCTGACTCATCCACTGATGCCTCTGGGAGGGGCAGTTCATTATCCCTGCATGTTTGGGGGTTTATAGCTGCTGTTGTGTTCTACTGCAGCCACCACAGAGGCTAAAATGCATCTTTGCAAAAGGACAAACGCTGATTTATTGTTGTGCATTTCTGTATGAGGGACTGATGTTTTGAGCTTGTTTCTATTACACGCTCAATTGTTCTGTGTTATTCTAAAAAAGGAAACAAAAACACTTTTTCTTAGCCTGGCCAGTCATGCCAATGCTTCCTTATGAAGAGCAAAGGGCCTGGTAACGCTCCCATTCAAATAACCCCGCCCCCTGAGAATTCTAACTGAGCCAATCAGCGCTGAGCAGCGTACGTCACACACCGCGGCGCTCAGTTTCCCATAAACAACAAAGATGGCGTCTGAAGCAGAGTTCGCTGCGGCTCTTTCCTCTGTTCTAAATGACTTGGACATGTCTTTAAAACCACAACAAGAAGCGCTAAAAGCCTTTCTTCTAAAGAAAGATGTTTGCACCGTGCTACCAACTGGATTTGGAAAAAGTTTAATATACCAGCTGGCTCCGCTTGTTGCCAAAGATGACCGCGGTTAAGCTAGCCGACACTTGAGCTTAGCTAAAATTAGCTTCGTGCGTACATGGTGCATTACAGTAATAAAGCATTGGAGCGCTCTTTCAGGCGAAAACAAGGAAACGACGTGGAAGTGTGAGGCTGCAAACATCTACAGTAAATTTATAACATATTTGTTCTGGATATCATTTGGAAAAGTAGTAGGTAAGTCTTAAATAAACATTTTTGATGTTTAAGCCTCACACTTTCGTCTGAAAGGGCGCTCCAATGCTTTATTACTGTAATGCACCATGTACGCGCGAAGCTAATTTTAGCTAAGCTCCAGTGTCGGCTAGCTTGACCGAATATTTCCAAATTTCGGCTCACTTGACTGCGGTCATCTGTCAAAAACTGTCCTGTCTCGTAGTTTTCGTTCAAATATTAATACAGAATTGGTTTTAACTCCTTGGATCCTTAAGTTTTTCCTACAAAGACAACTATCATTCACGTATACGCCAGACGCCATCTTTGACTACAACTAAAAAACTGCAGCGTTGCGCGATAGTCGTCATTTCCGCCTTTTTTCTGATTGGTTATTTTTGAGCTGGCTAGCCCCGCCCCTCATGGTGCTCTCTGGGTGTCCAGACTCGTTCTCTATGTAGAATAGACAGAGCCTGGCAGGCCAGGCTACTTTATTCTAACATTAAACCCCTATTTTGCAGTTAGACAGTGACCATGTTTTCAAGTCTTAGTTAAGAGAGATAAATCAAGATTCAGATATTGCTTAATTCCTCTCAAAGCCATCCTGGTAACCTGCCTTGCTTTTAAAATGCCGTACATACCCCCCCCCCCCCATCTAACAACTAGTTGACAAGGTTATAATTATAGCCCCTGTATTCAGCTCCCAGTGTGAAAGGAGAGCCTGTTATTCTGTGCACTTAAAGCTCTGTGAGCCAGTCTTTATGCAACATGCAAAAAATACAAGTACTAATAAAAAGGCGACGCTCTGCTGTGACAATTTGTTCCCAGACATCTTACATGGAGTTCACTGGGAGTAAACTCAACCTAAAAGACAGGTTGATTTGATTTTCTTTTAATCTTTTTGTCACGTCACATTACTTCAGAATAAATGAGGCTTTTCAAAACAAAACCATTAACAAGAAATCCAATTTTTGACATTCAATTCTTTTTTTCTCTCCAATTAGGCATACAAATAAAAAAACACCAGCGTTTGTAGGATGGAAAATGAAAGAATGCAGCAACTTAACTGTACTTTTACTTCCATACGGCATGTGATCTGAAACGTCTGCATGTTCCCTATACTCGTATTTTGTTTACTACTTCATTCTCAAAGACGTACGCCTTCTCCATTGCGGTTTATCATAGTCTTACTTAATTGCAGCCTCGGCAGAGGAAAAGAAAAGCAGAGCAGAAGAAGAAGCACAAAAAAAACCACCAATCAAATCCAATTTGGCATTCATAGAAAATAAATGCAAAAAAAAGAATCCAGTGCACTGAATAAACAACAGCAACATACGATGTGATGCTTGTTAGCCGCCTCGATGTTCTCTATTTGAAAACCAATCAGTGGGCAGAGAGAGCGAGGGTTTCTCGCTGCTAATTTAGACGACAGGGCGAGTTTTTACACACAATAGCAAAGTGCAGGAGAACACGAGCAGGCAATTAATGCTTTACAGCCGTTTACAAGATGCAGCCAGCTCTGAGTAAAAACACGCTTTTCTGCTTGGAGTGATGTAAGTGTGTGTAGCTTTTACAGTTATTTTAAAATTTAGGTGTGTAAGAAAAAAAAAAATTTTTCATATATGTTGCTCCTCCTAAAGCTAGATGGAAAATGCAAAACCCATCATCTGGTAAACAGATCGGAGAGCATGCTCTTCTGTTCATTCATTGGATGCTGAAATTTCAACGCTGGCTTGGCAAAGAAAATAAAATTGGACATTTTCAATGCAAGATTTATCAGAGAAAAATGGTCATGAGTGACCTTTTCATATGAAATGACATGAAACATGAAAGAGTAGGAAGCTTTTAAACTACAGGTTTGTCAGAGCTTTGGTTTTTCTGGTGCAACGTTTGTTCTGAGCAGAAAATTTCACATCACTCAAGGGAGGTCCTCATTTATAACACAATATTTTCATGACATCCCACAAGAACAACAGAAACTCCAAAAGGACAGATTAATTTATTTAGTTTAAAACTCATTTCTTAGATATTATGGAGTTAATCCGGTCTCTTTCACTCTTCTCCTAAATCTTCTCTGTCCAAGATTTTCGTCCTCAAAAGAGCGTCTCTTTCCTCTCACCCTCTGAGCGTACAGCTGAGTTTTGACCCGAAAAGCTGGTTGCAGGTCAGGCTACAACTTTTCTTTTATCTTTGAAACGGTTTCTTACAAAGAACTGAATTATGCAATAATCTTCTTCTGCACAAACCAAGTATTACCTCAAATAAAATCCATTAAAACCCATACAGAGCAGACAGAAGCAGCAATTGAATTCAATTACTTGATGCTAAAACAGGCGTAGGTCACAGTGAACCACAGCCTGAGTCTATTCACAACTTATTAGTAAAACAAACTGCTCAAATGTGCTGCAGCTTATTACCAGAACTGTTCTGCGCCGTCGAGGTAACGATACGATCCAGTCTGTGTCGTTATAAAAGTCAGAAGCAGGATTTAGGTTGAGTTCGTGACTCACAGGAAACTTAAATTATTGTGTTGTTTGAATAAAAAAAAAGAATTTAACCCTGAAATTTTACCCTGGATTTCCTTTTGTTTCGAATTATTTGAAAAGACTTTGTCTGTGGTCCTTAAAGGGATATTCCACCCCTAAGTTAAATTTGCTCTATTTCCGTATTCCCCACAGTTAGATAAGTGAGAAAAAAGCATTTTGTAACCAGAGCAGTAATTCTCCTGATCTGGCAGCAGACCGTCTGATTTAGCTTAGCATAAACAATGGAAGTGAATGGCAGGTGCTAGCATTTTGTGTGCAAAAGTGATTAAAATGACTCAATAATGATATCAATTATTCCTGCTGAGCTCAATAATCATGTTGACTGCAAATAATAAGTAAGAAGTAACACGAAGGATTTGCAGGAGCTGATTTAGACTTGAGACTACGTTACGACAAAGCACCGCTGTAAGCCGCTGCTGCAAGGCGCAGGGATATAACACAGCAGTTGAAAAAGCTTCCGTAAACAAACATCTGTGGGAATACCGTGAAATATCCTGCTGCTGTATGTCTTTGGCTTGTTTTCACATCCCTTTGCTACACAGGTAAGGCTTTTTCTTGTATTACGCCTGTTCATAAAACTACAGAAAGAAATCGCACGTTATTTTCTACCGCTGTGTTATATCCATGCCCCATTCAGCGGCGGGTTACAGCGGTGCTTTGTCGTAACGTAGTCCCAAGTTTAAATCGGCTCCTACAAATCCTTCATGTTACTTCTTACTTTTAATTTACAGTTGACATGATTATTGAGCTCACCAGGTATAATTGATATCATTATTGAGTAATTTTAATCACTTTTGCACACAAAATGCTAGCACCTGCCATTCACTTCCATTGTTTATGCTAATCTAAAGCAGACGGAGCGCTGCCAGATCAAGAGAATTACTGCTCTGGTTACAAAATACATTTTTCACACTTATCTAACTGTGGGGAATACGGTAATAGACCAAATTTTACTCAGAGGTGGAATAACCCTTTAAATAGTGTGCAAAAAAAAATCCACAGTTTTACAAACAGGTTCTTGTTAACCTCCAGATGTTGCAGCCACTGCCAAAAGATTCTTTAAAAAAAATAAAATTAGAAAAGAACAGCGGCAGAAACGATGGTCGGCTCCAGCACCAATTAAATCAAACATGGAATACATCTTTATGTGAAAATTACACATTTTATAACACATTTAATTGGATCAAATGAAAAAAGTCTCTCCCAAAATGAAGGGAAGAGAAAAACACACCTCAGTTATCAGTAAACGAGTGTTTCTTATTAGTCTGTTACACATGTGCCACAAAAACACAGGAAACTGTACAAGAGAAACAATAAATCAAATCAAATCACAAAATTATGTAAAAATACAATCTGTGTTGCAGAAAAAGCATATAAATTGCATCGTCTGAGTCTTCTTGCTCTGAGGAATGCAAGCTCTTAATAAAACCAGACGTCTTTCAAGCTGGAAAAAAGAAAAAGGAGGAAGAGGAGGTCTCGATGCTTCATCAAAGATGAGAGCTTACATATATGGAGCCTATAGGCACCAAAGGCATGCTGCAGTGTTTTATAATGTATGGGACATTTTTATTCATGTTTTAGCTTGTTTTAAATTGATACCAAAGGAATTTTCTAATAATTTCGGGTGCATCTCTCTCTTTTTTTATATGTACTTCAAAAATACCAAAACATATCTTATAAAAATAGTTTCAACATGAATGCAAATGCATAATTATGTTTGTGTATTTGCAACAGTCAGGCTTTCTGCACTTTGTCATCTCTAAAAATGACATCAGGGAAGACAAAGTAAACAAATTGTGAGGAAAACCCCGTGAAGAAATCAGGAAAAGAAGAATTTCGAGTATAAGTGGGACATCCTGCATCGCTATTAATAACAGAATAATTCAAAATATAGTTTCTAATCAGCACTAATACTTTTATCATGGCATCCTGTTGCTGATTTGTCAAAACCTTCCAAATCTGTTATTCTCATTTTCTGACTCCATAAATTTGACTTCTGTAAGCAGCCATTATTAAAAGTATGACTCAGACACTCCACCTTCAAAATGTGCTGCCATAAAATCAAGTGAACACACCCAAAATCTCAGCAAAAGCTACAAAAATCATTTCATTTTTTTGAAAGAAGAATCAATTCTGCGTAAAAGACGAATGCACGTTTTGGTCCCTTAACTGATTTATGGGAATCAGGGATGCATTTGGAAAAAAGAGTAAGGCGTCACAAGCAGTTACAGATGGGAAATGAAGTTGGAACAGGGTCAGCGGTTGTTCTCTGCACAAACGGATGAGATAACGCACATTCGGAGCTTTGCAGATAAACCGAACCTCGTCTCAAAGCCCTGAAGCGGACTGCTGCCGCTTGACAGAAAAATGTTCAGCTGATTTCTATCTGCAAGCCGTTAAACCCTATGAAGAGAAACGAAACCTTGAGCATCATCGGCTCCTAACAGATGTTGTTGTCCGATGGAGCAGCGCCTGTGAGATGCCGCCCATCTGCTGCTCTCCATGTAAAAAAGTGTTCAGTTATTCCAATTTTCTTTCAGCTTTTAAAATTTAAACATCCATCTTTGCTTATCGCAGAGACAGCAAGTCGAGGATGACGACCCAGAGTTCTCTCTGACTCTCGGGGCCGTTTAAACTAGAAGGGATGGATAATCCCTCCAGGTGGTTCTGGGTCTGCCCCAGGGTCTCCTCTCAGCAGCACAAGCCTACTAAACCTCACCAGGGAGGCGACCACGAGGAACTCTGATCCAATTCCTGAACTATTTCACCTCATGAAATCCAATGCAGGAAACTAGATTTAAAGGAGACATATTATGGCTTTTTTTTTTAAAAAAAAGTTAAAATAGTTCTATGGTTGATTCAAAACCTTAATTATGAAGCTCATAGCAAAAAATCCCTCTCACCTGACGTGATTTTAGCAGTTTTCTTCTTGACATTTTCAGTACCTTCTGGAATGAGCCGTTTCAGGGCTCTGTCACTTTAAGAAAACAAGCTGGAGTTGGCCACGCCCACCTATTCATCACTCACAGCGCTGTAAAGTGAGAATATCCGATATCTGGAAGGGGCTGGGAGTAGAGCTGCTGCTGCTGAAAGAGCAGCTCGTGAGAGGCGGTTCAGTTCTAATTTCCCTTTTGTGAGGTCACAAATGGGGACTTTTTGAAACAGTTTGTCTTAAACACATACATTACTTCCTAAAACG
Organism: Aphyosemion australe; assembly: GCA_006937985.1. Taxonomy (NCBI): domain Eukaryota; kingdom Metazoa; phylum Chordata; class Actinopteri; order Cyprinodontiformes; family Nothobranchiidae; genus Aphyosemion; species Aphyosemion australe. The sequence continues at coordinate 59,446 of SSNS01000158.1, read as the reverse complement.
GAACACTGACAGAAAACAAATGTTTTTTTTAAACATTTTTGAATCGCAGCACAAAAGGATGCAAAAGGTGAGTTTTACTTCAAATGGCCCCTTAAAAAAAAAGGAGTTGCATTCATTAAAAAGGTAAAAATTGAAGCAAAAAGGAAGCACATTTTTTAACAATAGAAGTCTTAGTGACTCCACTTATACCCGAAAGTCGCTTTGTTGAATTTGTTAGTAATGTGTTTTAAAACTTTTCAGTGAATTCCTATTACAAAGATAAACTAGAAGATAGGCGATGGAACAGAACTCCTTCCTTTTAAGAATGCTTAAAAACGGAAGGAATTGCATCTTTTCTCCCAGGTTTCCTCCCGTTTCCTGTCTTCACCCAGAAGATGATTGGTTCCCTCTCTTCTGAGCTCCTGGAGTTTTTTCTTATAAAAATATTTTATAGTAACTTTCCTGTTTTCCTCTTGTAAAAATCTCTTGGTGTAGACAACTATGTGACCTGAAAAGGCTCAGTTCACTCAAGCCCTGGGTCAAAGTACTCCTCCACCCCGACTTGCCCTCTCTCTCTTCTCACCTGGATGCACCTGCATCCTCAGACCGAGTCCCCAAAATCCCAAATCTCTCAAGAAAATCATCTTTAATTCATTTCCCCAATATCTGAACAAACCCCACTCTCCTTCCCTTGTGCTCCATCATCTCCAAAGTGTCCATAAACATGTTTCCATTTCCCTCTGAGTCCTTTAGCTCCATCATACTTGAACTGTGCTTGAACTGCATGCTTTTAATGAATCCTTATGTGGGTTATCTGTAACACATCAAGACAACATTTAAATCCTTTATCATGTATATTAAATGTAAAATCAATAGAAAAGCCTTTAATCTGAAAAAGATAAAAGGGTTTATTGAACTTAAACGATGCCTCTCCTCTCCCTAAAGGGAGACTTTCCCTCTACTAATGAACTTAAACTACAAAGAGGTTCAGATTGTGGAGAATAATTAAGTTTCAGCCTTTTGGAAAGTTATGACAGCTTTGTGTTTAAACAAAACTGGAGCCCACTGTTTTAAGAATGGATCTTTTATATTAAAAGCATTTAGTTTTTGTGTTTGATGCTAAATGAAAATTATAATTAGATTTTTGTATTTGTTCACCTTTTTGACAAGAAGAACTGTTTATTGTTTTTAATTTGGCAGTGCGAAGATAATTAAAGTTCCCACAATTAGAGACAATGAAATCTATAAAAAACAGGTCAAAAAAATAGCAGCAAAATATCATTTTGAGGGGAAAAATTTTGAAATTTTACAGAATAAAAACAGACTAAAGCATTTCAGTAATTTAATCCCACTAATTAAAAATAGGTTTTCCTTTTCTCTAATTGAAACAGTTGATATTTGACATAAAAGCTGCAGGTCATTGCTTCCCAAACACACACATAAGGACTCTGTAAATACTGATTCAGGATATCTGCTTTTGCGTTTTCTAAATACCTCCAGGATTCATTTAATTGCATTACGTGAACTCATGAATGAAACATTTTATCAGTAAATGAAAAACGAAGGGAAGCTGAATCATTATTCTATAAACATCCTTGTGTGTCACGTCAACATCTCAGGCTTTATTCATGCAAACTGAATCGACCCAAGAGCAATAAAATACAATAAAATAAAATACTGGAGGATCAGCTCTCTGGCTGAAGTTCAGCATGTAAACAAACAGGCAATTAAACTGTATTTAGATACATTTTAAGCTGCTAAATTGGTAAACAAGCTGAGTTCAGAAATGAGAAAATAAGAAACGGCTGGAGAAAAAAGAGGCATCATGAATAAGAAGAAACGGAGCGTCGACGGGCCGAAAGAGTGACTCATCGCTGTTTGAGACTTGAGGGAGAATCAGAGCAGTTTAATGAATAGGGAGCTAAAACAAATCATCTATTTATCTGCAAAAACATCAAGGTGTTACACAAAGTTGTTGTAAATGTTAACTTACTTTACACATATCCATAGCATTTCTTACCCAATCTGTCTCCTTCCTATATTTAAAGGGACACTAGTCAGTTTTGGCTTGTTTTTAGCACCCCCTAGTGTTCATTGGTGAAACCGAAAGTGAAACTTATCTCCTCACTGTGCGTTCGTGTTTTTACCACCTTAATCTAACTGCTGAAATGTCTCCTCAGCCTTCATTAGTGTCTACAGGAGCGGTTCATCACTAAATCAAACAAATCAGCTGTGTTCATGATCTAAAACATGCAGGAAACATGCTGGAAGCAGACTGCAGCGCCAGGTAGGTCAAGCTCAATTTTTCTAAGTCCCAACAGACCGGACTGGCAACTGTGAAGTTGCAAGTGGAATATTCTGGCCACAGGGGGCGACAGGGGCTGGGTGGCCTTGCGTTAACCCTGTAAAGGGTGCAGTGGCGGTTCTACATGTAATTACTCCCCGGGCGAGACATCCCTTGAGCGCCTCCCACACACACACACACACACACACATAGTAACTCTTCCTCAAGGGTCAAGGCTGTGACTGATGTGGCTGATAAGATAGATGGCAGGTCTTGTCCAGCAGGGGAGGTGGGTGGCTCATCCTGACCAGTGGCAGATGATCATCAAAAATATTTTAGAATTGCCCCTGAAATTGCAATTTAAACTGACATAAAAAAAAACCTGTAGACTACCAGAAAGGCCACCTTTTATTACTGAACAAAGCATGTGAAAAATAATCAGTGTAACAAATGCAGTGAAGGAGCCACACTTCTGACAAATCTGTCCAAACAAGACTGTGGTCTGCTGCTAAAGATGTGCAATAAAACAACTAAATGATGAAGCTGTGATGTCAGACTCTTGTTATAAAAGCCTAAATGATATGTATTAAATCAATGGGTGTTGTCTACTTCCCTCTTTCCCGTTTGATATTTATAGTTAATTAATTTTTTATAGAACAATATTCAGCTATATTTCAGTAACATTTAAGGTGGTATTAATATCACTCATCATCCTAGTCAAAATAACACATCTAAATATATCCACAGTTACACTATGACCAGTAGATCAGTATGTATTTCATTAACATGTTCAGTAGTGCTGGAAATGCTAATAACAGGATAGTTAGTGAGGACTGGGGACTTTTTCTGCTTGTAGAGTTTATTCATTATTAGGCTATGTGAACATGAATCATGACCAACGTGTTTTTGTTGTTGTTCAGGAGGCAGGCTGCAGTGCGCATTTAACGAGTCCTCGTGGCGCGCTTGAATCATTAAAAAAGGATTCAAGGAATTTATTCCAACCATTCGTTTCAAACTTTCAGCTCTATTAGCTCTGTTAGCAATTAGTTGACCGAATTTAACATAAAAATTAAAATCCCCAGTTAACCGGTTTTAAACAAATGGAAAACGTGCATCCTAGCATGAGAACGTACTACCTACCTTTATCTTTAGCCCGTTAGTCCTGAATTGGGCACCTGATGGTTTAGGCCCTTTTCTGTCCATCTCGTTTGGCACTCGACTCAATAAACAGGTTTCCAATCACCAACCAGGAGTCAAGACTAAACCAATTGACCTTGGTGGGTGACCACAAAATCCTTTTGTTTTTCCTCTCTTTTTTTGGCCATTTCACACAATTCAGAACAACGTGAAGGAATTATAAGCCTGTATGATATTATGAATTAAATGTGCGTTATAAGGAAGAACATCAAGGTGTGATTGACTTTAGCCATCTTATACAGTTGATTCAGACCCCCCCACCCCCCGTCCGTTTCATTTGGGAGAGACCCAGAGGTGAAATCCCCCGCGCCCCTCCCTATTCTCTTCTTCACACACACGGCGCTCGCCTGAACCCTCTCATTCAGCAGGAGCGCCTGCAGCTGCAGGGGGCGCCAACGTGCTGGTTCCAATCCAGACACACATATGACAGCTAATAGAAAACCATGTTGCGGCGCGCAGGTTTTATTCTTCTTTTTTTTTTTTACTCAGCGATTGTGCGCCCCCTAAAAAATGCCGCCCCGGGCAGCCGCCCGGTCTGCCCGTGCCTAAAACCGCTACTGAAAGGGTGATTTTAGCACATACTGGCTCAAGAAAATGATTTAAAAATATGAAAAAGTTGCAAAGTGTCCCTTAAAAATGTGGTTATCAATACAAAATACAGCACGGTACCTACAGGAGTATGTACAAGTTCAGTCACAGGTAGTTGCAAGGTATGCAGGAAAAGAACTTGGACTGGGGGTTAATAAGGAAGGGTACTTACAAGGGTATATACAGGGTAAAGCCTAATTTATACTTCTCCGTCTGCATCTGTACGGAGACAGGTAGCGCCATTTTTGCATTGGCGCAAGGGCTCTCGGACAGGCCCGCAGAGGCTGACGGAGACATGCCCACTTTTTTAACAGTCCGTCGAGAGCGACGTAAAGCACAAGCTTGTGATTGGTCAGGCCGCTGCTTTCTTTAAATACGTCAACAGCATCGCCATTACCCCCTCAAAAAATAAAGAGAGCTGAAGATATCTAGTGGCAGACACGGAGCAGATTGAAGAACGCCTCGTGGAAAAAGTCCAAAAATATGAAAGTTTATTCATCCGTGGCTGAAGGAGCACAAAGATACGCAGCGAGTGTTTTATTCGTGGACGGAAATGACGGGAAACGTGGATTTAGAGGTCCCGATCGCATGAAGAGGTGGAGGAGAATGAGGGACAAATTTGTCTTTGTTAAAAAGTCTCTGATTAAAACAATGTAAACACAGTAGTAAATACACTATCGTGGACCAGATACGTGACTGTGACGGTGGCAAGATACCCCAGAAAAGCTCTACGCCCTCTGTTGTCCTGGAGGGGAATTGCTTTACAACTCTCCCCAGGTGATGGAGAAGTCTGAAGGAGAAACGTTTCCGTCAATGCCCGACTCCACACTCAAGCTGACGAAGAAGTATAAATTAGGCTTAAGACCTGCAAACATACGGAGGTTTGTAAAGAAGAAGAACTGGGTATGTATGGGGGTTTGTACAAGGTAAATACTGGGTACTAATGAGGGTACATACACGGTAAAAATCAGGTAATCGTGGGGTTTGTAAAGGGGAAGTAATGGGTACTTACAAGATTATATGCAGGGAAATGAATGAAGGAACATACAGGAAAAGAAATAACCTGTTAATTCAATTAAATTCAATTCAGTTTATTTAGCGCCAAATCACGACAAGAGTCGTCTCAAGGCACTTCACAAAGTAAACATTCCAATACAGTTCAGTTCATTAAGCCAATCAGTAAAAAAGTTTCCTATATAAGGAACCCAGCAGATTGCATCAAGACACTGACTGTGTGTTGATACAATCCTCATACTAAGCAAGCATGTAGCAACAGTGGGAAGGAAAACTCCCTTTTAACAGGAAGAAACCTCCAGAGGATCCTGGCTCAGTATGAGCAGTCATCCGCTACGACTCACTGGGGATTGAGAAGACAGAGCAGGCACACGCACACCACACACCCACACCCACACACACACACACACACACACACACACACACACACACAC
>SSNS01000158.1:0-24071 GCA_006937985.1 Aphyosemion australe | reverse complement strand
ACACCCCCCTTCGATGAATCACCACCTTACCGCGGTGGAGGGGTTTGCGTGCCCCCATGATCCTCAGGTCTGAGTTGTTCAGGGTCTGCCACCAGCCTCTGGTGGGTCTCCCATGACAACCTGGTCTCAGGTGAGGGGTCAGACTAAGAGTGATTCTAAAACCTTTTGAAGACAACAAGCAGGTTACCTTACACCAAAAAAACAACAAATCAGCATTTTTTTAATGATTGTTTTTACAAACATGCTTGATGCAGGTCCTGCTTTATGTTTTTGTGTCACGACCAAAAGCTGAAGGCTCTGGTGATGGTGCTCTCAGTAATGAGACGGGGTTCGACTCCCTGTGGTGCCTTGCTTTTGGGACAGATATTTTATGGTAAACTAAAATTCCATCATATGGATTATAAAACTTTGGTGTCTGGCTCGATGACTCCCTCTCCTTCAAGCCCCATATAGATAATCTTGTGAAGAAACTCAAACTCAGACTGGGTTTCTTTTTTCTAAATAAACTGTGTTTTTCTTTTGAGGCAAAAAAACGACTAGTTACTGCACCATTTCTGTCTATTCTGGATTATGGAGACCTTTTGTATATGAATGCCTCAGCACAGTGTCTTGGTAAGATTGATTTGGTGTATCATGCCTCGCTGAGGTTTATTACTAACTGTAGACCACTGACCCATCATTGTGAATTGTATTCTCGAGTGGGATGGCCTTTGTCCACCAGGAGGTTGGCACATTGGTACACTTTCATTTACAAGGCCATGCTTTGATTACTACCCAACTACATCTGTAACTTAATCACATGGAGAAGTGTAACTTCTCACAGTCTGCGTGCAAACGATCTGTTGTTACTCTGTGTTCCGTTTGCTCGCACTGAACTGGGCAAAAGGGCTTTTGTTCACTCTGCTCCTTCTGCATGGAACAGGCTGCAGGAAAACTGGAAACTAACCGAGCTCATCTCCTTGAACACTTTTAAAACCAGACTGAGAGCCCTTGAGACAGATTCCCTGTGTTGTAATTGCCTTCTGTAATTCTGTACATAACTTGTCTGTGTAACTGAAAAATGTTGTAACTGTAACTTTTGCTGCCTCTTGGCCAGGACTCCCTTGAAAATGAGGCTTTTAATCTCAATTGGACCTTCCTGGTTAAATAAAGAACAAATAAATAAAAAAACTTATTATCAACATGAAACATGTGATTCCTATTAGTAAATCAATGTATTTAGTCGCCCATCCATTTATTTTAGGCTAACTGGGAGATTTTTATAATTCCCTGGACCTAGACACTTGGACTTTGTCCACGACACTGGTGAAGGCTTTTTCTGCAACATTTAATGACTGAATCTGATTTTGAAGTAATCTGTGTATACCTTTAGAACAGATGACAATTTTTTCAATGCATAGATTTGTGTTTTGCAAAGATTTTCTACCTGTGCCACTTATCCTTACCAACAGGCACTGTAGCTTAGTGGCCAAAGCACCTGTCTTGTAAACAGGAGATCCTGGGTTCAAATCCCAGCAGTGCCTTTGACTCTGCATAAATCAGAAAACTCAAGAAACCCTGTCCCTAGACATGCAGACTATGTCCATGACCACATTACCACTGATAAAGGCTTCTTCTGTGACATTTAATCAATGAATCTTATTTAGAAATACTACAGTAATCTGTGTAGGTATACCATTACGACAGATGACACTATTTTCAATGCACAGATTTGTGTTTCGCAAAAATGTTCTACCTGTGCCATTTGTACTTATCAACAGGTACTGTGTCTTAGTTGGTCAAAGTGCCTGTTTAGTAAACAGGAGATCATGGGTTCAAATCCCAGCAGTGCCTTAGACTTTGCATAAACCATGTAACTGTGGGAGTACTTAAAGTTCCCTGGCCCTAAACAGTCAGACTTTGTATAAACCATATAACTGTGGGAATACTCAAAATTCCCTGACTCTAGTCAGTTAGACTATGTCCATGACACTGGTGAACTCTTTTGCTGTGACATTTAATGACTGAATCTGATATTGAAGTACTACAGTAATCTGTGTATACATTTAGGACAGAGGACACTTTTTTCAATGCATAGATTTGTGTTTTGCAAAAGTTTTCTAACTGTGTCAGTCAGCCTTATAAACAGGAGCTGTGGCTTAGTTGGTCAAAGTGCCTGTCTAGTAAACAGGAGATCCTGGGTTCAAAACCCAGCAGTACCTTAGACTTCGCATAAACCATAAAACTGTGGGAATACTTAAGATTCCCTGGTGCTCAGACTTTGTACATGACACTGGTGAACACTTTTTCTGCAACATTTAATGACTGAATCTGATTTTGTTCTACAGTAATCTGTGTATACCATTAGGCAAGGCAGCTTTATTTGTAAAGCACATTTCAAACACAGAGGCAATTCAATGTGCTTTACAGAGTAGGAGCAACAAAAACATTAATCAAAGTACACAAGGGAATTATTCAAACAATTAGATAAAAGGCATAGCCAAAGGTTTAGCAGTAAACAGTGCAGAACGAGCAGCATAAGAAACATTCCATCAAAGAATAATAACCCTAACCCACCCTAATACATGAAAGTTTTTAATTTAAATTTAAAAGTTACTAGAGTTGGGGCCTGTTTGAGGTCATAAGGAAGCTGATTCCATCTATCAAATCAAACCAAACTTTATTTATAAAGCGCTTTTCCAACACAAAATACAACTCAAAGTGCTTTACAGGTTAAAATGACCCTATATAACCCTCATTCCCATCCCTCCCACACCAGTTTAAAAACATTGGCACAGTCATTACCCCCCCTAACTCCCGTACACACACAATTAAGAACATCAGTAAAAATGATATTTGGCTGAGTTCAGATGAGCCAGATAAGGTAGGGCAAGGAAACACCATCAGAGGATCTATGAGCAGCATAATGACTAAAAGCAGCTTCACCCTGTCTGGTTCTGACAGCTGACTGCTGTCTAGGGATCTGAGAGCCCTGCTAGGTGTATATACTGGAAGGAGATCCAACATGTACTTAGGCCCCATACCATTGAGTGATTTATAGACTAGTAGAAGCGCTTTAAAATCGATTCTGTAGTTCACTGGTAACCAGTGCAGAGTTTTTAGAACGGGGGTGATGTGCTCAGTTCTCTTAGTTCTCGTTAAGACCCTAGCAGCAGCATTCTGAATAAGCTGCAGTTGTTTTACGGCGGTTTTGGGAAGACCAGTCAGGAGACCATTGCAATAATCTAGTCTGCTGGAGATGAACGCATGAATTAGTTTCTCTAGGTCTTGTTTCGACATGAGACCTCTGACTCTTGCTAATTGATGGAAATGATAAAATGCTGATCTGGTTATAACTCAATGTGACCAGTGAAGCTCAGGTCAGAGTCAATGGTAACACCAAGGTTTCTAACCTGAGTCTTAGTCTTTATTCCTCTAGAGCCAAGTTGAGCAATAACTTCCATTCTAGGTTTTTTATTCCCCCAAAGACAATAACTTCTGCCTTGTCTTTGTTTAACTGAAGGAAACTTGACTTCATCCAGTCATTGACTTGCTCTAGGCACTGACAGAGTGAGTCTAGGGGACCAGATTCATTAGGCGATCGAGCTAGGTAGATCTGGGTGTCATCTGCATAACTATGATAGGCAATGTTGTTGTTGTATATGATCTGACCCAGGGGGAGCATGTAGAGGTTGAAGAGCAGTGGCCCAAGAATGGAGCCTTGGGGGACACCACATGTCATAGTGATCTGCTTTGATCTATGTTCACCAACATCATAACCCCTGTCAGCAAGGTATGACTGGAATCAACTAAGGACTGTACCTGCAGTCCCACCCAGTTTATGAGTCTATCTAATAGGATGTTGTGATCCACAGTATCAAAAGCTGCAGTGAGATCGAGCATCACTAAAACAGATGTTTTGCCTGAATCTGTATTCATTTAATATGTCATTTAATACCTTAATCAGTGCTGTCTCAGTGCTGTGGTGTTGTCTGAAGCCTGACTGAAAACCATCCAGGATGTTGTTTGTCTCCAGGAAGTTGTTCAGCTGGATCATAACTGCTTTTTCAACAATTTTCCCAATGAAGGGCAGACTAGAGATTGGTCTATAATTATTCATCTCTAAGGGACCTAGTTTGCTTTTCTTTAGAAGAGGCTTGACAGCAGCAGATTTGAATGAAGCAGGAAAGATACCTGATATTAAGGAGTAATTAGTAATTTTCAGTACACCATCTTTCAAGCAATTAAAAACCTTTTTAAAGATGTTTGTTGGCAGTATATCAAGACAACAGGTAGAGGAGCTATTAACTATGTTTTCCATTGTTTTAGCATTAATCATGTCGAAGACTGGCATTCTAGCTAAAGTGTTGCTATGTGGTTGTAGGGGTGGTCGGGTTGTGTTGGTTGACAGGGAGGAGTGAATGGCTGATCTGATGTTTAGTAAATTATCATTGGAAAAATGATGGAAACTCATTACATTTAGTTTGAGACTTGAAATCAGGGGCTAACTGTGTTGGTTGATTAGGACAGATGACACTTTTTTCAATGCCAAGATATGTATTTTGCAAAAGATATTTACGTGTAACAGGAGATCCTGGGTTCAAATCCCAACAGTGCCTAAGACTTTGTATAAATCAGATAACTGTGGGAAAACTCAAGAAACCCTGGCCCTAGACACTCAGACTTTGTCCACGACACAGGTGAAGCCTTTTCCTGCGACATTTCACGACTGAATCTGATTTAGAAGTACTACACTAATATGTGTATACCATTAGGACAAATACCACTTTTTTCAATGCATAGATTTGTGTTTTGAAAATTTTTTCTATCTGTGCCACTTATCCTTATGAGCAGGTGCTGTAGCTTAGTGGCCAAAGCGTCTGTCTTGTAAACAGGAGGTCCTGGGTTCAAATCCCAGCAGTGCCTTTGACTTTGTATAAATCAGATAACTGTGGGAAAACTCAAGAAACCTTGGCCCTAGACACTCAGACTGTGTCCATGATCTCTATAACACTGGTGAAGGCTTGTACTGCAACATCCAGATCCAATCCAATCCAGATTTATTTGTATAGCACATTTATCCACAGCATGACAGCTGACCAAAGTGCTGAACATAGAATAAAACAGCAATAAAACAAGTAGGTCAGATTAAAATAACAAGAGAATACAAGTTAATAGATAGCATAAAAATGTAAGTAAAACAAATAAATACTAAAAGCAACATAAAAGACTAAAAATTAAAACCAAGAGACAATAAAACCATAAAATCAGAAAATAGGTCATTCATTCATTCACGCTACAGTCATGTCCATAGAATCAAACACCAAAAGCCATAGTGAAGTAATGAGTTTTAAGACCGGATTTAAACAGGGCAATAGATGGAGCTGAACGAACCGAGAGTGGCAAGCTATTCCAAAGCAAAGGCACGCTCACCACGAGTCTTGCACCTCATCTTTGGAATACACAGCAAGAGTTGATCAGCTGAGCGGAGAGACCTAGGGGGAGCATATGAGTTGAGGAGTTCTGCTAGATCAGGGGTTCCCAAAATTTTTCCTTTGAGGACCCCCTTACCCGTGTCCGAGACAAGTCAGGACCCCCAAACCCAACTCCTACATGCATAAACAAATTAAATGTGATGATTTACAAACTTTCCACAGACATACATATTTATAACTTTTATATGGTCTGATTATACTGTAGGGTGTGTTATTGGGATATTATAAATGTAATTTTTACAAATAAAATCTTGTTAACCTCACAACCTCAGAAAAGACAAAATTGTGGGGACCCCCTGCAATCTTGTGGGGACCCCCTTGGGGGTCCCGACCCCCAATTTGGGAACCCCTGTGCTAGATAACCGGGAGCTTTGTTATGGACAATTTTGTATGTAAATAAAAGGATTTTGAATTTCACCATATAGGACACTGGGAGCCAGTGCAGCCCGGCATGAACCGGGGAGATGTGGCAATGTTTCTTTGTCCCAGTGAGGAATCTGGCAGCTGCATTTTGGACCTTCTGAAGGCGGCTGATTGCTGACTCTTTTAAACCAATGAAAAGGGAGTTTGCATAGTCAAGTCGTGAAGTTATGAAGGCGTGGATGACAGATTCCAGATGTTTTCTTTTCAGGATGTTTTTTAGAGGCCTTATTCTACGCAGATGAAAATAACAAGATTTCACGGTGGCATTTATCTGTTGGACTAGTGACAGATCTGTATCCAGTCTCACCCCCAGACTGATAACTGTGGGGGTAACATTTACAGGAAGATGTAATGACTGAATCTGATTTAGTAGTAATTCAGTAATCTGTGTAGCTATACCTTTAGGACAAATGACTCTTTTTTCAATGCCTTCATTTGTGTTTTGCAAAAAATTTCTAACTATGTCATTTAACCTTATAAACAGGTGCTGTGGCTTAGTTGGTCAAAGTCCCTGTCTTTTAAACAGGAGATCCTGGGTTCAAATCCCAGCAGTGCCATAGACTTTGTATAAATATAACTGTGGGAATACTTAACCCTTGTGTAAGCTCAGATTTTGTGTCACAGTGTTGGCGGTGAGGGTGATGATCACCCCACCCACCCCCCACCCACCCATCTTCTTCCACCTTTTCTCCTGTAAGGAACCAGATACACACACAGGCACACACACAGATACAAACACACACACTTGAAAAGTACAAGCAAATAGACTGCGCGTTTAGTGCTTTGTTTGTGCAGGTAAAATTATTGTTTGTGCTGCTACGGTTCCGGTGATATTACAATTAATTTTATAGGTCATTCAAAGTTCACCAACCCCCCAGACTGCACCAAAACAATCCGAAATATTCTACTTTTTAAGTGCTTCATTTGTGCTGATTTGTGCAGTTACAATTATCGTTTGTGCTGCTGATTATATAGGCTAGGTCATAAGTCATCTTTTGATCCATCCTAATCGTTTCTTTTAATTCTTATTCAGATGCCTCAAAGGCCATCTGTAGACAAAGGATCAGTTTTTGCAATCTTTTGCAATTCAAAACAGGCCATATTCCAAAATGGCAAAATAGCCACTCCAGCTGCCCCAGTATGGCCAGAGATGAGTCATCAGCTAGAAGACAAGATGTCAGCAAAGGCCCTGTACACTTTTGTGAAGCTGAAAAGACATAACATCTGGTCAGCTTTGGAAATCAGTGATCAGGAAAGTTAATGGTGAAACAAAGGAAGACTCCGGTGGCATTTCTTCTGGACAAGAAAACTATCAGGCCTTTCAGCTTGAGGTACCCTTTGAGGACTGGGTGAAGTTCATTCCTGAAAAGGTTGAATATAAAGACAAGTCTTCTCCTTCTCAAAAAAAAAAGAGAATATATAATTTTGAAGCCTGGCACTTGGACTCATATCCTGAACGATCTTATCTGGAAGAACGTCAAAAACACATGCACAATTGTGTTCCGAAGAGCAAAAATCCATCTAACTGTGACCTCTGAATGACCTATAAAATAATGTTGAATGTTTCTAAAAGCATAGCAGCACAAACAAAACTTTTAATGGCACAAACAAGCACAAAGGTAGCAATAAAAAATTAGACTGGTCCGGTTAATTTTGGAGCAACCAAGGGGGCTGGTGACGTCATCAGTACCAGAGTACCAGACGCTTGAAGTAATAGTGATAGAAATTGTAAGTGCAATTTCCAAATCTTTTCTAATTCTTTGTTGAAATTTCCTTTCCTTTCTTGTTTTTGGAAATACTATAGTAAGTACATTAATATCTATGGGGTTCCGAATGTGCCAAAAATGTGTCCTTGGATTCTGCTGCATTGTGGAGTAACATGTCATGACATTTAACATCATCTGTTTTATTAAATTGTTCTGCATTGCTGTAATGTTATGGTCTTCCAGTGTATTTGTGTACGGGCAGCAGTAGCTCAGGAGGTAGAGCGGGTTGTCCAGTAATCGGAAGGTTGCAGGTTCGATCCCGGCTCCGGCCAGAGAATGCTGCTGTGTGTCCTTGGGCAAGACACTTAACCCGCCTTGCCTGCTGGTGGTGGTCGGAGGGACTGGTGGCGCCAGTGCTCCACAGCCTCGCCTCTGTCAGTGCGCCCCAGGGCAGCTGTAGCTACGTTGTAGCTCATCCCCACCAGCGTGTGAATGGGTGGATGACTGATTGTGTTGTGAAGCGCCTTGGGGGGTTGTAGAACCCTAAGAAGGCGCTATACAAATACAGGCCATTTACCATTTACCATTTATTTCCACTGTACTGTCTTCTCGTGTTGTCACGTGATGTTGTCTGGTCTGTTGTTATAAGTTGTTGTCAGGTGTTGGTTTTACCTGATTTGTCTTATTTTGTTGTCCAGCCTTGTTGTCACATGCTGTTGTCTAGTCTGTCGTTACACTCTGTCGACCCGTGATGTCAACAACAGACTAGACAACACCATGTGTCGACAGAGCTCCGGTGGCCTAGTGGTAGAGTGTCCGCCCCGGGACTGGGAGATCAGGGTTGGATTCCCGGTCAGGTCATATCAAAGACTTTGAAAAAATGACTTTGAAAAAAGCTCACCGCTCCCCACCATGGGGATGGGTCAAATGCGGTAATTTCACCAGTGTGTGATGAATACTGGTGTCGACAGAGTGTAATTACAGACTAAGACAACAGCATGTGTCGACAGAGTGTAACGACAGACTAAGACAACAGCATGTGTCGACAGAGTGTAACGACAGACTAAGACAACAGCATGTGTCGACAGAGTGTAACGACAGACTAAGACAGGGGTTCCCAAAATGTTTTCTTTGAGGACCCCCTTTCTCGTGTCCAAGACAAGCCAGGACCCAAACCCAACTCCTACACGCATAAGCACATTAAATGTGATCATTTACAAACTTTCTACAGACATACTGAGTTATAACTTTTATATGGAGTTCTGATTATACTGTAGGGTGTGTTATTGGGATTTTATAAATGAAATTTTTACAAATAAAATCTTGCTAACCTCACAACCTCAGGAAAAGACAACATTTTGGGGACCCCCTGCAATCTTGTGGGGACCACCTTGGGGGTCCCGAGCCCCACTTTGGGAACCCCTGGACTAAGACAACAGCATGTGTCGACACGAGAAGACAATACAGTGGAAATACACTGGAAGACCATAACATTACAGCAATGCAGAACAATTTAATAAAACAGATGATGTTAAATGTCATGACATGTTACTCCACAATGCAGCAGAATCCAAGGACACATTTTTGGCACATTCAGAACCCCATAAATATCACATTTNTATTTGTGTTTCTTTTCCACAGTTGACCATCATCTACAGGATCAGATTCATGACTGGGAAAGCTTAAATTTGCTCACGTGCATGTGTGGGTGGGAGGTGATGGTGTGTGTGTGTGTGCCTGTGTGTGTATCTGGTTCCTTACAGGAGAAAAGGTGAAAGAAGGTGGGTGGTGGTGGTCGTGGGGGGGTGATCATCCCCCCTCACCGCCAAAACTGTGACACAAAATCTGAGCTTACACAAGGGTTAAAAATTCAAATAAGTAATATAGCAGAATACTGGATTTTCTAGCTAATTTTAAATTTTTCTTTAAGTATTGATCATTTTTAGATTTCCAATTTACGTAACAGCAGGTGGCTGTTTTCTGACTTCATCAAAAAAGTTAGTTTTCTTCTCTTGTGGAGGATGACTAAATTTGAAGGCAATTAAGCACATTTTCCAAGATTGTTAACCTCTTCTTAGGAAATGACTCAGCTCCCATGAGAGAGGGAACCTTCCTTGGTGAGTATGAGCAAAACAAAAACCCCAAACAAGCCGTCCCTGTAGGGAGCTATATCATCTGTAAAGACAATTTAGACAGCACACCAGGAGGCTTTGTAATCATCCAGAGACATTTGAATCACAGCTTTCAGAGTAAATAACAGAGAATCAAACTGGAAAGTTTGAGATGAAGATTTTGTGAAGCTGAATGTTTTTCTTCATGAGCTGAAATCAACTCAAAAACATAAAATCAGAAAAAGTTTTTTTTCTATTAGGACTGGAGTCCAACAGGATGTGGTTTTGAGGACATTTGTTAAAAATTTACTTTTTTTGTCAAAAAAAGTACAATTATGTTAGAATTGGTCTCACATAACACGATGCATGAAAAATATAACATACAGTGTTCTATAATATATATATATTATAAATATAATGTTCTTTGCAATTATGAGATAATACAACATAGATAAATAAATAAAATTGGCACTTCCCGTGTGAAATACTCAGATCCTCCTTTGGAGGACAGAAGACACGTACAGAATGTGACATAGTAGGTTTCTGAGGAAAGTACTAATCCTGTTAAAGAAGTAGAGATATGATGCATTGGCATTATATAGTTGATTACGAGAAATATCATCATATAATCAAATTTACGTTGTGGTGTATGTCGAAAATATTACTTTAGATTGACTAAAATACAAGAGACGGTTTAATTACTTTAACTTGTGCAGATAATTGTTGTTAGAAAAGTAATTTGCAGGAGCACGATAACAGATGGAGATGTGTCTAATGGGAAAATGAAAGGAGTTTAAAAACAGATGCTTCCCAACAGTTTTGGTCCAGAGTTCCATAATTACACCAAGCAATTTCTCCAGATGTTTTTCTTTTTTATCTATAAGAATAAACAACTGTTCGGTTACACACAGCAGATGATTCCAATCGACCTTTTAATAAATGAAATCAGCATTCATCAGAGAAATTTAAGAAGCACAACAAATATATAAAAAAGTACGTGATGCAGGTAGATTGATTAGAATACAAAATGAAGAAAAGCTGAAGCAGTTTTCATTTTAATGGTTTTTGCAGAAAACAATCTCATGTTGCAGAAATTAACTTTTTTTTAAATATAAATTTATTTATTTTTTCATTTTTGGCTTTTACTGCAACTGAATTCTGCATTTTTATACTAGTGAGCTTACGTTTTGGAATTTGCATTGATAAAAACTCAAAGATTCACTTGGAAATTTAAGTTGGGAATTTTTTAAAAACTGACAACTTCCAGTAGATAAAAACATTCAACACGTCTGCCTCAAACCACCTGTTCTGAGTGACTAAGTGTGTCCGTCACTCTGCTCATCGTGCTGTTTATGGTGCATGACTCATATTCACAAAGCCTGTGACGGCTTTTACTGACATAGATTTGTAAAAAAAAACATGTTTCATTTAATATTTTGGTGATAGGAAATAATGATGGAGGCTTTAGAATAAAAGAGGTCAGAACCTTTACAAAACATTAAACTAAAAAAACCTTTTTATTTGAAAAAAAAAAGGGGTGTTATGAGTAGGAATATAGTTTCTTGTGATGTTTCCTCCATAAAGCATTATTGAATGGGTAACAAAGACTCAGTCGCTCTGTAGTTTGTGCATCATCTACACACACACACACACACACACACACACACACGACTTGTGGTTTAAAGAGGAGCTTGATTGCAGTTAATCAACAATCTAAAACAGCTTTGAGCCTCTAAAAAGCATCAGAAATGTTCTTTTGGCTTTCATCTGTCCCAGGAGCCCTGATACAGGCCATTCTAAACCCCCTAAACCAGCCTTGCTGTGAAAGAGCTGTTAGCCCCTCCCACTCGGCCAGGACATGAATATGATAATGAGCTGCTTGCTGATTGGTTGGTTTCCCCAGAAGGCCTCAGACACATGCAGGTTTGAGGAGGCGTGGCTCCCCCTTATGACGTGTTAAGGAAGACTTTCTCAGAACAGAAGGTTTTCTCTCACCTTTTTCAACTTTTAATTTACATAAAAAGTAGGTCACACACAGCTTTGACTTTTTGGCATGCTGCTGTTGACCACCCAAGCTGTCTTCTTCAACAACAAGGAAAATATTAGTTTATATTCTAGGTCCTCTTTAAAAGAAACACAATTTGATAAAGATGTTACAATGAAATCAAAAATAGTTGGTCAAATGTGTCAATTTACAATAAAGTTCAGACTGTGGAGCTTCAAACGTTATAAAAACAGCTTTAATGTACTACAGAGACGTCACCGTACTTATTACTCATTATCAGCTAATCGTGATTTGCTGGGACTCTTTTCTTTTATCAGTCTTTATTCTTCTCGAGGCAGCTCATCTTCCTCACTGTCAAGCGTCTTCCCTGATACGGAGGGTTTAGTTAAGGGATAACCCATCCTGGTTAGCCAGTATGTTTTAGCTGTTTCCCTGCTCCAACACACCTGATTCAATGGCTGATCCTGTTTAGCAGCTCAGGAAGCTCTGCAGAACCCTGCTAATCACCTACTGATTAAAATCAGGTGTGCTGGAGCAGGGAAGCAACTAAAACATGCAGGACAGTAGACCTCCAGGACCAGGATTGGTTATTCCTGGTTTAGCTGGATTGGGTAAGATTTCATTCTGTTGATGCAGATTATATCCCAGATGACTGAGCTCCTCTTCCTATCCCCATGGGCGAGCCTAGGCATCGTTCAGAGGGAGCTTGTTTAGCCTCTTTGAGATTATTTTTTTCGATCATTACCCACAGCTAATGACCACATGTGAGGGTTGGAACAAATGGTAAATCTGCAGCCTTGTATTTGGCTCAACAGGACAGACCCTTACTGAGTCAGCATGTTTCACAGGAGATGTGCTGCAGGGAGATGAACAGCAAGTTGTCTCATGTTATATATTTACCTGTTTGTGTTTGTGTTCATCCTTCTTTATATTTTTTGAAAGTGAAATAGGGAATTTGGGGGAAAATACTTATTGTTACTTATACAAAACAGGTCATCATGTGACATTTCTGCAACTCTAAAATGAAAAAAAGCATAAACCTATGAAACTATGAAAATGTGTTTGTGACTAAATTAACAACAAAGATGCATCTGCCTAATTCTCATGCCAGTTCTCTACATTTCCAAGTGACACGCGTACTCTCTTGCTGGAAAAAATAAAGGATAAACAAAATGAAACTAAACAGGGAAACCTTAATAATTGGAAACTAAAGCTGGTTAGTGGAAATGACATTATCTGTGAAGCATATAGAGATAAATTAATGTGCAACAGCACAGAGACAAATATCCCTCAGTGAATGTGTGCAGTATAATTGCACATAATGACAGACTGATGGATCTGTTATTTTCTGGACTTTCACTGCATCAGTCAATTGTCAGGAGTTCTCAGTGTTTCCACCTGCTGAGTCACCGCAGCAAATATGAACACATCTAATAATTATTCCCACCTCCAGCCGGAGCCAGGGACAAACATGGCCTTTGGTGTGCGTTACGTCCTCCATGCAATTATAAAAAAAATAATTAATTAGAAAAAGAAATTGTTGTAAAAACAAATACCAGTAATTAGTTTATTCTGTGATTGTTGCTTGTTGTACCTCTTTGGAGATGGACATGGTGCTCTGGTATTAAAACCTACCTTTTCAGGCAAATTGAATAAATTAAAGGTTTAATCAAATAATAACAAAAGAAGAATGGAGTGTTGGAAGATCAGTGACAAAATGGTTTTCTAACAGCTATATATATATATATATATATATATATATAGAGAGAGAGAGAGACTATGTTTCAATAAGGGAAATGATCTATACATTCACAGTTTTTTCAATGAGAGAGGAGATGATTAATCAAAGAGTTTGCTTCCAAGAACTAAAGGTCTGTAAGATATATGTGGAAGCTCCACCTGCACAAGTAGTGAAAGAAAAGTCAATCTATGCACTCTATATCCGATATAATTTAAATAAAATAAATGCCCATCAAAAGTCCATAATTTAATGAGTCCTACCCATTCTTGTAAACATTTTCTCAGCTATGCTCTGAATAATTACCAAATATTCGATTTTTTTCACATTGTATCACATGAGCTAAGTAGCCTACTGCGATATTAGTAACCAGCCTGAAGATCTTGTCAAGATGTTGCAATTTTTTTTAGCAGTAGTCAGCCTGTGTGAAGGAGGACCTACATCATCCACACTGTCATCCTTTTGCTTTTAGTGTTCAATTTGTTGTAATTTGCAGGGTTTTCATTCTTTATGCAATCTCATAACTATGATTTATCACTTTCAAAGTCAATATAATGATTTTCAAACTTACAACTGCATATTTATAAGTCTTGGTTGTGGCTTAAAAAGTTATGAGATACAAAGTAATAATTGAGGGAGACTAAGTTATATAGGAGAGACTTATTATGACTCATAACCCTTTTCTCTAATTAGTCACTTATCTGACACAATTCCAATATTAATGGATTCAAATTCATAAATATTAGATAAAAAGTCATTATAATTGTTAACTGTAACTATTATTATAATTGTTATATTAATTTTAAAATAATTATTTTATTTCTTCATACGTCATAATCCCAGTTGTTGTAATCCATCCCATAACTATGACGTTCATAATCATTATCTGATGCAGTCATAATTAGGGGTGCAACCGATTTATCGCCCTTGATCTCAGGTTTTTCCTCAAGATCGGTGATCAGTCAAAAACTGCAATCAGTGCACCCCTAGTTAATGTTAAAGCAAATCATTGCTATAGAAAGTTTTTTTGGGACAAGTGTGTCAAAACAGGTACAAAAGTTTTGTTTTCAAAATTAGAAAAACGAAAGTCTAAAGGAACAAATATGATTTTGTAGTTAAAACAGCAATGCTAAGTATGTTCATTTATATTTGAGAACATTACCTCATGTCCAGTTGAAACTGGTATTGTTTCATGAGTATTCATGTTGGTTTTCTCAATATAAGGAAATTGAAACATTGACGTAATCTGCTTTTAGTTAAGATGAAATCGGTATCGGCAAGTCAGGTTTTTCTCAAGATCGGCGATCGGCCAAAAACTGCAATCGGTGCACCCTTAGTCAAAATAACTCCTTTTTATCTCATATTATACTGAAACTTAATATTACTTGTGTGTGTCATAATTTTACTTAAAGGAGTCATCACCTGAAATTTTCACTTTTCCACTTGTTTTAATAGTTGCCTCATTTGTGTGATAAAGCATAAAACTCTTCTTTATTCTGTTTAAGCAAAATTTTCTGACTATGAAAAAAAAAAAAGATCTACTGAGAAAAAGTCTCCACTTGCTTGTCCAGATGGACGTGACATGACTGCACAGACCCCAAACCTGAACCTTCCCTAGCTCTGCTGTCATGAATGTAAAAGGGGGACCGTGTGTGCATGACCTCGTCTCTCTAAGGCTCCTGTGGCAATCGGGAGCAAATGTGTTCAGCCAACTTATAAAAGCAGCAAAAAATGCCCTGGTTTCCGAATGACTTTGCTTGCAATTTATAGTGATGAACCAAACTCTTTCTTCTTTCAATACAATCATTTCTTCAGGTCAAGGTTTTTAATTTAGAGGAGCAATATGTAAGAATTCTACAGCGAAATAATCACAAAACAGTCTAATGTCTCAATCATGCTGGAAGGAAGGTTATATTGAAACAGAATTTATTGTCAGCGGGCTGTGGAGTTGTCAGTTTTTCTCCTTTCAAAGAAACAAAAGAGGGACGTAGTTGAGTGAATTCATGAAGTTGCCGAGTCTGAGTTGACTCATCGTGGTGTCACCTTTACTTGCGCTAATGGAGCAACAAGTAAAACATGCCAGAAAGCTGGGGTTAACTGCAGTGTGTCAGGTTCTGCCCTCCTGTCCTCCAGCTCCCTGCTCACCAGTGTCTCCTTTCCCCAGTTTCAGTTCCTGTTAATTGGTCCCACCTGCCTCTCGTTCCTCCTAATCACCCAGCTCCCCAGATCCTTTTGTATTTAAACCCTGTCAGTCCTGTGTTGTTTGTCTGTTCATTGTCCCTGTCTCAGTCGCGTTATTAAAGACTTTGCACATCCTCACCAACCTGCCTGTCATTCTCACCTGCGAGTGGATCCTCACTTCAGCCTTCAGCCAGCACTTGTGACACAGTGCAGCTTGGCGTGAACAGTGAGAGGGAGATTGTTAGCAGCGCTCCTTTGACACCACCTTTGACTACAGCTAAAAAACTACAGTGATAAGTCATTTCCGCATTTTTTTTGGATTGGTTATTTTTGAGCTGGCTAGTCCCGCCCCTCATGGTGCTCGCTGTCTCTGAGTATCCAGACTCTTCTGCTGTGTAGAATAGACAGAGGGAAAGTCTGGCAGGCCAGGCTAGTAAACAGGAGCAACCCAGAAGTTATTTCTTGTACGCCTAAGAAGCCACGGCATCTTTTTGCTTTACTCTAATATCGGGTGAAGCAAGCTAGAGGTTAACGTTGAGCTAACAATGCTAATGGTGAATTAGAAGCTAATAGTCAGCTCTAAAAATAGCTCAAACTACTTTTTTAATTACCAGCTGCTTGATAGTGAAATGTATGTGTGAAGTGAACAATGAGAAAATTGTGGCGTTTTACTTTAGTGAGTCGTTCAGAATTATAACATTAAGCTAACAGAAAGACCACAAACAACCTCACTTCCTCCAATGCCGGAGAAATATTACCATAGTAAGTGTAGTAAATGCTCCCTACCGTAAAACACCCAAGAGTACTAACACCAGATATGACAATGTATTTATCTATTTATCAACTTACTGTGTATGACTTGTCTTTGTCATCTAGAATCTTCTGGCGCTGATCCGCAACTGGCAACAGTCATGAAACTCACTGAACGGCAGTGAAAGAGATTTTTTGCCCAGGAAAATAGACTGTGACCAAATTTGACCACAGGATGTGATTCTTACTTCATTGTTACATATTGCGCCTTTAAATAAAAATGACTAACAAACAGGTTTTCTCAGTAAGCATCACCTCTATGAGCAGCATATATTTGAGAAAGCTGCATATGCAACCTGGGTCACTCTGTCACCATAGAAGAAGACAAGAGAATAAAAAGAAATGTGACAGAATCCCCAAAGATTCCTTTAATCTAATGACAGTTTGTATCATATGCATCAACTGTTTTGACACGTTTCTTATGTAGCGCATCAATAATTCACCAGAAGAGATCAAATATGTGCGAGAGATGCCATCACAGTGACTGTCTGATTTCTTTGTGCTGGGAGCCTATAGGTGCTTTAAGGAAATGCAAATAAAGTTCAGATATCTGCGTAAAGTCTATTTTATTTAAATATATTTTTTGCTAAAATGTAAAGTTGTCCCCAAGAAGAAAATCACAAAGCCGAATAAGTTTTGAAGGATTTGTGCATTATAAAATGGTAAAGTTATAATGGCAGGGTCGTTTTAACTTTGCACAAAGTACATGTCTTACTCTTCAAATTACTCCCAGAATGAGTTCTCTTCTTAGATTCTTTTTTTTCTAAACCCTAGTTTTTTAGAAAGCCGACAGGCATGAAGAAAAAAAAAACTCATCCAAGATTTTATTTTACTATTCTGAATGAAATATAATATTTAATTCTGGCTACATGGAAAATACAAAAAGATTAGTTTTATTGTGAGACAGATTCGGTAAATCAGCAGCTTGAATAGGCTGATGAAGAAAAGAGAAAGTTTGATTAGTTTTACTCTACAAAAGGAAACACAATAATTAATCAATTAGGTATTTTAATCATGATAAACACCATTAAAAAATTAAAATATTGTCAAATCCATTGAAAGTGAAACTACCGCTGGTTGGAAAAAACAAATCACTGTCAGTTATAATGATTTTTAAATAAAAGAGGATGGGACAAGAATAAAATGGAAATGTTGTGATAATTAAAATGTAATTTTTAAACAAGACATCTAAAGTGTGATATTTTTCATTTTTAAAATATATTTTAATAGTTTTTACAGAGTAAAGTATAAATAGAGGGATTTTATTGCTTCTAGGTGCTAACTTGTGCAGCAGATTTTAAAGGGATACTCAGAAATTATTTTAATCTTTCAAAATAAGAGTCTTAAACATATTTACATAACTGAGAACATGCAACATTTATAAAAAAAGAGTTTATTAACACTCATCAAACTTTACTATTAGACAATTTTCATAAGCTTTAAATTTTCAAGTGCATTTATTTGTTAGAGACTCTTATTGTGAAGGTTTAAACAAAGTTAAAATGCCTGGAAATAACACATTTATCTTGACATGTCCACTTTAATCTCATCACACCATCCTTGTTTTTTATTGTTTTTATCTCTAGCGTGACAATAATCCTCCTAGTTCTAAATAAATATAAACTATATCCTAACAGATTGTTATACTTTATGCACAAAGCAGAAAACAAGCAAAAAGCAGCGACCGTGACGAAGTGGTGAAGCAGATCATCAAATCCGACTCGTTTTTTCTTGGAGTTCACTTAGTGGCTGGTTTTCTGATAAATGTTGACGTCAGCTGAGGAGGTGTTGAGGAAATCTCTGCTGTTATTGATGGCCAAGCCACCGCTGCCGTTCTCATCAATCCCCACAAGCTTCTTTTCATTTTTATACCGGATGCCAAATAGATTACAGATGTTGTTCAGCAGGAGGTCGACAACCTCTTCCTCTTCAGAGGGCTGGCGAGAAAAGAAAGATTCAAAATGAGTGTCGGGAGAATAAGCAACGCTGGAGCTCCTGACACCTCAGACTACGGAGCACAAATGATCTAAAGAGCTCGTTTAACTCCAATTTGTATTTGATGGCTTTTCTTTTTTAAGCAATGTGGAAAAACTGACAGAATGACTCATTATGCTTTTAGATTATGCTCAGTCTTTTGATATTTAGGGAAGATGTGAGATAAAAGACAAAGATTCATGATCAGATCAGACCTCCTGCTGCTCTGTGATCCCTGTGTAAACGGCTTTAAAGGTTTCTTTTCTTCTACTAATTGTGATTTTGCCTACATGATCAATAAGGTCACAAAAGAATAATAGAAAATAAAATTGTGGGCTTTCAGTTGGAGACAAGTTGTGTTTTTATCACCACAGGTGATTGAAATCATAGAAAGTTCATCAAATGTGTCTTGATTTGATTTTTAGAGTTGTATTGTTTAAGAGTCAGACAGAAGCAATAAGGTTAAAAAAAAAAAACATTAGAAAACCACAGTTTTCATATAACAGCTCAGTTAGAAAGAGTTCACCCTGTTTTCAGCCTTTAGTTTTGCAGCCTGTAGGGAAAACTGTTGTGGTTTAAGCTGTGCTTAATGCAGCTTCTGCACATTTCATGGACTGACGTAGAGCCTGCTGCTGACCCAAGATTGTGTTCTTTATTGATCTTCCTGTTCTCCTGTGTGTATCACTAATGAACCCCAATAGTTGTTAGAAATGATACATGCAGTGACAGCATAATGCTGTAGGAATAGAACAAATTGCTTCTGTTGGTCTTGTTGTAGGTTTGGAGTTATTTTATTTGCTGTTTCTATAGTTTGAGCAGAGGAAATACTTGTTTGGCTTTGTTTACTCATATGTTGCAGAGAGAGAGAGAGCGAGAAGGACAGAGAACTTCATTAAAAGTTTTCTTCTTTTCTGTCTTACTTCAGATAAATCTGTTACAAACAAAAAGGCAACAAAACACCCAAAATTTGTTGTTTTTTAAATCAAAGAGCCAGACTAGCTCTTCTAGAGATGCTCCCAGGTCAGCTGTGGCTATAAGCCCTTCAGTGAGTCCTGGGTCTGCAACACAAGGTCTCCTTTCGTTGGGAAATGTCCAGAACAC
The DNA here is from genome assembly GCA_006937985.1 of Aphyosemion australe. Classification (NCBI taxonomy): domain Eukaryota; kingdom Metazoa; phylum Chordata; class Actinopteri; order Cyprinodontiformes; family Nothobranchiidae; genus Aphyosemion; species Aphyosemion australe. Next base: position 4,548 of record SSNS01000158.1, on the reverse strand, counting down.
TGCCTTTGGAAGGTGTCCAGAAGGCATCCGAAGTCCAAACCACCTCAGTTGGCTCCTTTCGGTGTGGAGGAGCAGCAATTCTACTCTAAGCTTCTCACCCTTTATCTGAGGGGTGACCAGCCACTCTGCAGAGGAAGCTATTTTCTGGCGCTTGTATACTAACTCATGGGTGCTTTGTAAACAATCTCCTGCTACAGCCTACCAGTAAGATACTTAAACTCCTCCACAAGTGGCAGATGTTCCTTCCCTACATGGAGTAAGCAACTAATGCACTTTGGATCCTCTCAAACAGGAGACTGCAGCTGCACCAAGAAATTCTGCCCAAGAACGTCATTACCAGACAACTATCCATCCCTCCATCCATTTTCTTCCACTTGGGGCCGGGTCACAGGGGCAGCAGCCTAAGCAGGAAAGCTCAGACTTCCCTCTCCCCAGCCACTTTGGCCAGCTTCTTCGTACAAATCCTAAGAACTTCACAGGTCAGCTAAGAAACATATAGGCCTTTTCCAATGGCACTACTCAGATGACTAGGGTGGGTGCGGTTTGGTTTGGTCGACTTTTCTAACAGCACGGTTCGGTACTTTCCCCCTACTTTCCCTCTACTTTTCAGTCCCTTGTGGTTCTTAGTGTGCTCACTCAGGTTGGCATCGCAACTATTGGTCGCTGATTGGCTGAGGGTGGAGTCACGGGTTGCTCCAGATCTTTCTGGTTGCTGACTTGCTGCTTGCAGCCATTTCCTGGTTCAGAGTCTGACAAAAAGCCAAAAAACTGAGCAGAATGTTCAACATCACTATTTTTGTGCTGAGTTGTGTTTCTGTATAGCAAACAGATCATCTCACCAGTGATGTCTCTGCATTAGGGGCTGGTGGGCCAGGCTCCACCAGATGGTGCTGTACGGAGCTGTTCTTGGCTGAGTAGTGCCATTGGATAAACCCCAATAGTCCCTCCAGCATGTCATGGTTCTTCCCTTAGCTCTCCACCTGGTTAGATATGCCTGGAAAAGCTCACCAGAGAGGCGTACAGAAGGAATCATACTTAGATGCACTAGGCCACTTCAACTGGCTCCTCTCAATGTGGAGGAGCAGTGGATCTACTCTGAGCCCCTCCTGGATGACCGATCTTCTCACCCGATCTCTAAGGGAGAGCCCAGACACCCTGCAGAGAAAATTCATTTTGCCTGCTTGTATCCACGATTTTCTTCTTTTGGTGATAACCTAAAGCTCTTTTTTTTTAATTTATTCTTTATTTGACCAGGAAGGTCCCATTAAGATTAAAAAAACTCATTTTCAAGGGAGTCCTGGCCAAGAGGCAGCAAAAGACTCATGACCATAGATCCCTTCCAGCTCAGCTCTCTCTTTACTGCAACAGACAGTACAATGGCCACATCACTTTAGAGTGTTTGGAGATCATGGTCCAATTAACCCAAAGGGACCACATCTTCTGTAAAAAGCTGAGATGTGATCCTTAGGCCACCTAAATGGATCCCCTCAAGACCTTGGCTGTGCATAGCTTCATAAAAGTTATGAACAAAATTAGTGACAAAGGACAGCAAGGAAACCGAAAACAAGCCTGACTTACTGGCGACAATGTGGACCAAGCTCTGTCACTGATCATAAAGGGACTTAACAGCCTGTATGAAGGGGCCTGGTACCCCATACTCCAGGAGTACCCCCCACAGGACTCCCCAACGGACATGGCCAAAGGCCTTCACCAAATCTACAAAACACACGTACAATGGTTGAGCAAACTCCCATGCACCTTCTATGACCCTGCTAAGGATATAGAGCTGGTACAGTGTTGCAGCGGACCCTCCTCTCCAGAACCCCTGAATAGACCTTATCAAGAAGGTTTAAGAGTTTGATCTCCGTGTAGTTGGAACACACTCTTGAGGTCCCCCTTTTTAAACAGGGGGACCACTACCCTGATCAGCCAATCCAATAAAACTGCCCCTGATTTCGATGTAACACAGCACAGCAGTGTCAACCAACAAAGCCCACAACATCCAGAGACCTAAGAAACTCCAGGTGAATCTCATCCACTCCCGGGGCCCTGCTTTTTGACCACCTTGGTGACCTCAGCACAATCATAAACAGACAACACTCACTATAAATAAGCCGTACTTATTACCTGCATCTCACTCTGGTGGTACAAAGACCAAATAGACCTTTTAGAAACCCCCAAATACTAAAGTACTCCCAACAGAACACCCACAAAGGGACACAATCATAAGTTATCACACAAACTCCTTGCACACTTAAAGCCACATTCCTGAACTTTGCAAATATATGCTCTCTGTCGCCCTCTCAAGGCTTGCTGTTTAACGTCACTGTCGTAAAATCAAATCTCTCTCTCTCTGGCATAAGAGGCATGTTTACATCACTAATGTCAGGCAAAACAACGAAAACAAACTTTTCCACCTTCACATGTTGAATAAATAGTTTTATCAGGACTGTATAACAACTTTATGCCTGACCAAACACAATAACCCTGGTGAAATAATTTATTACTTACCTAGCCATTAGCAGCACGGCTAGGTCAGAGTCCGTAATTCATGCTGCTCTTTCTAAAAGAGCTCTCCAGTAAAGAAAAGAATAATAACTCTTTGCTCTTGCTCTATCACGTTCTCTTTTTCTTTTCCTAGATTCCTCTGATACGGGATTTCTAGCTTTCTTTGGTGAATCTGCCACTGCTAAACCGCAGGTCTACGTTAAATCTATGGCAAGCCAAAGGGATCAAAAAAATTGCGCATTCTAAACTCGCATTATGTCCGCCAAAACACACGTTCAAGACGTGCATTTTGGCGGACATAACGCGCGTTTAGAACGCTCGCTTTTTGATCCCTTTGGCTTTTCATATAGTGCCGTAAAGCAACATGCAGTCAGTACTTCCGGTGGTGACCCGAAGCTCAAAAACTGTATAGTGCGGTAAACAGACAAGGGACCCGCCAACACTATCACAGGTACGAAAATGAACATAATAGATGATAGTATGACGCCAAAACTTTACAAAAAAGCATAATTTTAAGGTGTAAAAGTTGCAGAATGTTGCTTTAAACATCTTAGTAAATGTGAAGCGCTGCATTGGTTGTTGTCTGTACGCAAATACTAAAACAATCTGTCACAAAGTCAAATGCCAGATGATATAAAAGCCTCTAAATTGCAAGAAAAATGTATTTGAACAAAATATATATATATTTAGGTGAAGGTCTGAAAATATCAGTAGTCAGAAGGTTCTTTAAGGATTTTGTCTTTATGAAAGATTAAACCTTTTAATTCCTCACATGCTTTTATTCCAATTTGCTGTTTTATTAGTCTTTACAGCTCAAAATGACAGGAGGATTATGTTTATATAATAAAAAGAAAAGCTCATCAGAATTGTTTATGGGTCACGTCTTGAGTTTTATTTTAAAACGCTTTAACATTTTAGAGGAAAAAAAGTCAAAGGAAGATTAATTATAGGTGCAAAAAATGAAAAGTAATTTGTTCAAAGATCAATTATTCCATAAAACAGAAGCTTTTTAGATTAAATATTTAGTTTAATACTTTGGGTAGATGAAGCAAAACATTTAAAGGGCATAACTTGGCAGAGAGAAGTTCAACCAGACAGATTAGTGAGCGTAATCTGGAAAAACTTATTATTTTAAGACAAAGTCTCAGCTTTCTCCTGACTGAGACTCTAATTTAACAGTTTCAGCCGTGTTAAAGACTTAAACCAATCAGGCATAACAATACGACCACCTGTTAACAACTAATGAGATTTTGTTTTGGCATTAAAACAACTCTGATCATGTAGGAAGAGGAGAAAACACATAGAGGTGTTGTGAGACGTGTTTTACTCAGATTAGCAGGAAGTCTTAAATGGTCAGTGAGACGCAGCTTGTTTACCACCAAATCCCATCAGGTTTTTAGTTTGTTGTGATATGTGATATTTGAATCCCCCCTGACAACTGTGGCAAATGCAAGGATGATTTTTCATTAGAATAATTTGTTTTTACAAGAAGAGCAGCATTACTGTCAGTGGTCATCAACCTCTGGCTGGAAACACCTTTGTGTCACTTTTGATTTAGAATTTATTCCACATCAGCCTGTCGTAAAGCTGTGTGGGATTTTCTGCAAGTGAAATATGTACATTTCTTACAGCTTGTGAGACAAATTAAATAATGAGTTAAAGATCAGTTCTTTTTGGTGCAAATACAGTGAAAATAAAATAAACTAGATAAATTGCATTTCTTGCAGAAATGCGTTTGAATGCTTTGTTGCTGAATACGATAGCTGAAACTGCTGAATTGAAGCTAAAACTAAGCTTAATTGTCAAAATGTGCTGAATGTATTTGAAGTTTTAGGAGCACAAATTGCTAAAAAGTTTTAAAAAGCCCAAAAAGTAAGTAGAGAATAGAGAAAAAATCCTAAACAGCAGAAAACTGAAATCTCTAAACATAGTTTAAAAAACTGAGTAGCTAAAATGTTTAAACAGCTCATATTTGAGTATAAGTAGTTAAATTTTCACAATTAGTTGAATTGTGAAGTTAGCAGGATATGCTGAATTTTG